>CATIWQ010022143.1:0-10471 GCA_949673415.1 Euphorbia schlechtendalii | reverse complement strand
TCTTATTTCGATCATTATATTTCTCCACTTATTCGAGCGATTGTTGTATGAGTGTAATTGCAAAGCACTTTGATAAGTGTATAATTACACTTATTATCATGACATTTTCAAACATAAAATGATATGGTTTTGTTTCATTTTATACTTCATATAAAGATTTCACATGGTATGTAGTTGTTTTTTATGCAAATACAGAAACTAGGTAAATCTTGGAAGTAAAATGAACAAAAGTGGAATTCTATGGAAAAAGAGTGAAAAAGGTGCAAAAAGATGCATGGAACTTAAGGAATTGGCAAAAGATCGAAGATGTCAAAGATCGGTAGAAATTGCAAAGAGGAATCACGTAAAAAAGGCATGTCATGATTGTGACACATATATTGCGATCGCGACTTGTTAACCATCACAACAAAAAGTTGCCAACCAAGTATTCATGATCACAACAAGCATTCACGGTCGCGACCTTGATGGTTTTTGGTTAACTCTTCTCTTCTTTCAACCACCGGATAAGAACGATCAACCGCCATTAACTACCAACCGAAAAAACACCTTTTGGAAGTCAACCAATCATGAAAAGGTGCCTTTCCACTATGGATGAGGATGAATCTTTGCATCCAATCATATTGAAGTGATGCAACTCTTCGCCAATGGATACGACTCTTCATTTGGATAGACGCAACCCTTCACACTCTATAAATAGGGTTCAAAACTCAAATATTTTATGGTGCATGGTTATGGCATGATTAGAAGGCATTGAATGCTAGTGTGAGTGTATAGATAGAGAGTGTAATATCTAGATTTCACTACGTTCAAAGTCTTAGCGAGAAAAATGTATAAGTGATTCGATTCCTATTTCGATCACTATATTTCTACACAAATTCGAGCGTTTGTTGTATGAGTGTAAATACAAAGCACTTATCAATAAAATTTTTCATTCTTCAACATTCTTTTATTCAAGATTCACAAAGAATAGCATCCTAGCGGAGTTTCTGCACGAGTCGAGACCTGATTCAAAGTAGACGCAAGAATTTCGGGAATTGACGACTCCCATTAAAGAGTGGATACGGTTTGATCAACTTTAGCTTTCACTTGCATACCTTACAACTTTACTTTGTTTTCTTCTTATACTTTCTATTTTGAAGTTTATGATATATCTATGTGTCATAACGAGTAATTCATTTTGCATCATTTATATTAATCAAGTTATATGCTTTCGAGTTAACTTTAAGAGTGATTTCGGGGTTAACAAGATTGTGTATAATCACTGGATCTATGATTATAATGTTGTTTAGTGAGCCAACATTTTCGGAGTGGTAACTTGCTAAATATGGCTATGTGAGAGCACCCCATACTAAACATAGTAATAGAGTTAACTAGGTTCTTATAAGTGTTATAATTCGTATACCCTAGATTTAGAAAAGTCATCTCATGTGCTGCTCTAAAGTGAATTATTCAATAATAGGGCATTTAGAACCTTATTTGTTGAAGTTATCTACTATACGAAATATTCTTGATATTTTGCATGTTTTTCTCTGTTAAACTTATTCGTAAGAATATCTCTATATTTTACATATTCTCTAGTCTATTCATACATCTATTCATTCATCCATCTATCATCCAAAAGTTTTTGTTCTTCAACATTCATTTATTCGATATTCACAAAGAAAAGCATCCTAGCGGGGTTCTGTACGAGTCGAGACCGAATTCAAAGTAGATGCAGGAATTGCGGGAATTGACGACTCCCATTAAAGAGTGGATACGATTTGATCAACTTTAGCTTTCACTTGCATACCTTACAACTTTACTTTGATTTCTACTTATACTTTCTATTTCGAAGTTTATGATATGTCTATATGTCATAACGAGTATTTTATCTTGCGTAATTTATATTAATTAAGTAATATGCTTTCAAGTTGATTTTAAGAGTGATTTCGGGGTTAACAAGATTGTATATAATCACTAGATATGTTATTATAATGATGTTTAATCAGCCAACATTTTTGGAGTGGTAACTTGCTAAATATGGCTATGTGAGAGCGACCCGTACTAAGTATAGTATTATTATTATCCAGGTTCTTATAAGTGTAATAATTTGTTTACCCTAGATCTAGAAAAGTCATTTCATGTGTTGCTCTGCGGTGAATTATTAAATATTTGGGCATCTAGAACCGTGTTTGTTGAAGTTATCTAGTGTATGGAATATCCTTGATGATTTTGCTTATTTTTCTCTACTATACTTGTTCTTAGTGAATATCTATATAGTTTACATCTTCTATAATCCGTTCATGCATCTATCTATTCATCAGTCTACCATCCAAACCCTCTAATACAAATTATCTTATTTCTTTATTCCGTAACTCTAGTTGGTCTTTAGAACCGAATTCCTTCCTTGTGGGATCGATATCTTTTAAAACTATATCGTAACTATATACTTGTAGTAGTCATCATTTTTCTATTTGATAAGCGGTATTGACAACACTTGTTCGTATTTTGAACTTTTATCTTATCAGTAGAAAAGTGGGGAACAATGTTTTTAGCACTGTTACCGAATATAAGCCTATCGAAACAAGTATAGTCAAAATCTTGTGATCAGTGTCTACAGTTTCTTATATGAGTTCGGTCATGGCTTGTTGATGTAGAAAGCTCTTATTGCACTATAATACACTCTAAGCCTCTCCTCAAATAGGTTCTAACAAGGGAGGTACGTGTTGTATAGAAAAAAGTGATATACTCTCTAGGCATTCTTGGTCATTGAGGGGTCGTAAGTGATGCTTTTGTGAGCTTCTCGCTAAAACAAGGCACCCTAACCTCAAAGCTAAGCCATCTAATGCAATATAATTAGTTTGAAATATTTCAAATGTGGTTTTAACTCATTCAACAACTTTTCAATGGCTCGTAACTAATCTTTTAAAATTTTAAGTTTAAAAAGATCAAAGATATCCTCAAAGAAGTTGCCACTACGAGTGGATGACGTTCTGAACTCTAACAATCACCGCAAGGCGTTGGCCTCATGATATGGGGTTTAGAGGTTTTCGAGAACTAGTATATGTGTATGAAGTTTTGAAGACTCGAGACATGATTCTCTAACCTATGTAATATAGAGTTGCCACCTGGATTAGCTCATCCAAGAAATTTGTAGATCCATTAAACCTAAGCAATACCATAGTACAAAGGTTCAAGTCTGAATGAGTTACCTATTTCATTGTTATTTGAGTTAAACTATACGATATGTGACCAAGTTTATAATATTCCAATTCAATCTAGGTATTTTCGACTAATGTGTTATTTTAGCACGCATGCAAAAAGAAATAAATAAATAAAGTTCGGAAGTATACATGTAGGATAATGAGCTTAATCAATAGGAAATTATTTACATATTGGGATGGGGGATACAAATCCCTGAAATACATCAAAATCTAAGGATTTACAATCGCCTAGAATACATCGAGACCTAACAAATGTTACATTGGTATCAATTAGATGCAATACCCGAAGGAAAATAAATCCTAACATTCTAATTTTATTTACATCCATTAGCAAAGGTTATCACATTTGATATTCCACAACATAAACATGTACAAATATACCAAGTATGTTCAAGTTTGATATCTTTATGAGACCCATGTGGTCAAGTTAAAAACAATGGAAAGATCGAATTTCTTATCTTATAAAAATAATTCATTTTTATGTAAAAAGAAAGTTTAGTGACAATGTCACGCGTTAATATTATTGGGTCAATTATCTAGGAACTTGAGTTCTCTTTGTTGGGGTTTCCTAACATACTTCATAATATATTAATGGAATGTAAATCTTGGTCTCAACAATATAGATCAGGGCTGCCATTGAATTTAACCTGAATGAGAAGTTGTCAAAGCAAGTATAATATATTTCTGTAAAAGGGAAGCTAACTTTAAACTCCCAAACATCTTTTGAGATAATTTTTTGCTAAAAACTCGGATTTGAAATTTGAATGAAAGATTGAGTCTAGGAGAAAGGGGTTTGGAGATGATCTACGATGAGGTCTAAGGGCGGCTGCAAGAGTTCCAAAGGCAAATAACTGATATAATTTTAACTACAGGGACTGCTATTGAAAGATGCCAGACTAATTACTCCATGGGCTGAGAGAGGACATCACAAAGCTAAGGAAGCAGAATGTCGTTAGTCTGTGGCAGCAAAGGAAAATTCAAGATGGACTTGGGGGTGTTATGAAGTTCTTAACTAAATTTAGAGCTGAAACTCTCAAGGCCATCGAGGACTCGAAGAAGGAGATAAGGGCAAAGGTTGTTAAAGTTGTGGAAAGCATAGTAAAGAAGGTCAATGAGGATGCTTTTGGTTATAAGAATGACATGGTGGATGAGGTTTCAGATGAGCTAACCAAGAGCATGTTTGGCTGGCTAAAGCTATTGAAGAAGCGAAAGACACAGTAATTGCAAGATAAAGTGATCAATCTAAGGCTCTTCAGAAGAGTGTTAACTCCATAAGCTCGACTCTTGCTAACATCTCCCTTCATTCCTTCTGCTCACATAATAGTGAGATTATGCCCTTCCTTCAGCATCTTGCGAATGGACTTAATTCTCAATGGATCTGGAATCAAAAGGCTCTCCAAGTCATCCTTGAAAGCACCTTCCCATCGATCTCCAACAAGGCTGCAAGGTTGATTCAACAAATTCTACCTCCTCTTCAAGAAAATGTTGCTACCGTCCAAGAATGTATTCAACAGTTTGCTCTGGATGAGAAGAAGATTGTCACTCAGCTTGTTAGCACTAAGTGGAGGGAGACGGATAAGCATAGTTTCAAGGAAGTGTGGGAAAGGTGAATGATTTCAGCATCCACTTCAAGCACCATGGAGATTGATAACGAAGAAGAAAAGAAGTTAAAGGAGTATGAAGTTTGGAAGATTAAACATATACAGTAGTATAGATTAAAATAACAACTATTTTTGTAATCAAACATTGTAATTCTTCAAATATTAATGAAAACTTATTATTTCTCATCTGAGTACAACTTCACATTGTACTATCTTCTTTAAATACTTAGTTGCAAACAGGTCATTAAAAAAAGATTAAAGCAACTCAGAACATGCCCAACATTATGAGGGAGCAAGCAAGTTTTCATCATATGTTTAAGTTCACTCAAAACCAACAAAATGAGGGAGATTGTTGAATTCTAAGATAAGAAGTTAAGTTTTGAAGGTTTTGAGTTCACAAGCACAAGTTGTCTCAGAATCCTAACAAAGTCTCAGCAGTATAGGAAGCTCCAGAAGGAATCATAACCTCACAAGATTATCAATCATCAAGCCTCAAAAGAAAGGTTCAGTCTATAGAAGTAAAAACTTTCAGAAGCTTTGTAGAGGGCAAATTAGTCATTTATCTCTATAAGTCACAGGAGCTGACCCTGCATTAAATGTTGTTGCGTGCCAATGTACCTTAGTATGAAAAAAGGACAAAAGTTGTTGGTGACTAAGGAACAAAGAAATTCTTGTTATTCTCACAGTAGACAATCGTACAATTGTGGGGACCAAAAATCTACCTGGAAGATGCAGAGCAGGTTCCGTTAGAACTTGCCTCTCTCTCTAAACGGATTATTAATGGAAAATTGCACTGAGACAATGGGAAGAATTAAAGCATCAATCCAAGTCCAACAGAAACATTCTCTCCCTCTATAAAAGGATGTTCTCCGCCATTGAAGAATGTTATTGATTTTATCAAGAATTCAAGAGTGCAAACAAGCTTTCAAAAACAACTGCAAACTTCTTCTGAATCACCTACAAGTAAACACATTTTCTTTATATCTATTTGTAATTGAGTTTTACTAAAACAAAGTTCAAAAACTCTCTCTCTCTTTTCTTTAAAATCAAATTGTAAGCACTAGCTTGGGAATAAAGAGCTTAGCAAACTTAAGAGGAAGGTACTTTGTAAGTAAGAAGCTCAGAGCCTTAGATACAGTAAGGATGGTACTTCTATATTGGTATAGCTCAGCAAACTCTAAAGGTTGTTGGAGGGTACTTCAACTAGCACTGTAGAAGGTTTTCTCTTCACCAGAAGAAGAGTGAATAGTGGATTAAATCTTGGACAAGAGATTCCAAGGACTGGATTAGGCAGAGGCTGAACCAGGATAAAAATCTTTGTTTACATTTTCTTAACCCTACATTATTCATTGCTATTGCATTAATTAAATTAAGAAGTAGAAATCAATACTTGCTTAACAAGGCCTAAAATAAAAGGGGGATTCCGAGTAAAACTTGAATACTGAGAAGTAACTTCAGAAGCTATTTATGCTCGACTTTTGAAGCTATTGTTGGCCTTGAAAAAGAGTCATCCCCCCCCCCCCCTCAGACCTATTTTACACCCTACTGGGTTCAACACCATATATTTAGCAAATTGTCTATATTAATGTTATTAGTAAAGCATTTTCCTACAACTATCACTAGCTAGATTCGAATTAGTTGCTCTTTATACTTCTGAAGAGAAGGACCTTTTGCTAAGCTTGTATAATTCATATGCATATTCCCCCACTACTAACACTCTCTTGTTAATCAAATCCTACAATATGCAATTAGATGAGCTATATAACACAAGAATATTTATTATTTTAAGATTTGGCAAACTGAAAGTAAATTATACTTGAAATAAGGGAAGCATAAGAAATCTTTTGAGATTAGTCATTTAGCAAGTTCTATTTCACTAGTACAATTAACTGTTTGACAAATTCCATCAAGCATTTGCACAAACTGAGGTTTCTTTAATGGTTTATAGCAATGAGACATAGACGGTGTTGTCGTTAGCTGCCCCACTGTCTATGATCCATTCAAACCCTTCAATAGTCTAAAATTGACAAGATAAAGCTACATTACCAGAAAAACCAAAGAAGCTTGTGAATGTAGAAAAGTCTTTGTTAAGCTGATGTTTTCTCTAATTGTGCTCTTTCCTTCTCCTTCATCATTTTATACATCACTTTTATCATCTTATTAGTGATTGCAAGCTCTTATTGATCCTCATCAGTGTTAGAATCATAAAATGGTGAGACGTGTGATTTGACTTTTGTTCTGTTAGCCTTGGCATTTACAATTGGCAGTTTGCCTTTTTCTCTTTGTTCATGTGGCTTGAATCCTCCTCTTTTCCTAATTCCCCACCACTCAAAATAACCAACAACTTTAAAAAAGATCTCGAATTCCCCCACCTTTTGTAGTGATCACAATAAAGCTTGCTTCTATCAATATTTTCTTCATTTTGACTTGGTAATTATTTAGCATATTAACACCTACCCTTGCTAAATAATGAGAAAACTACATAGGTTGATCAATATCTAACTCCTTCTGTTTTTCAATCTTCAGAATTATTGAAAAATCTTTATTAACACTTGGCAAAGATTCTGCCGGTAGGATTTGGTTAATAACATGTTCGTAATCTTTATTCAATTTTGAGAGAAGTTTCATTAACTTGTCTTCTTGTGTGATAACAATCACCCTTTGGAAAGCATTAAAAGTACATTTCTCCATAGCACCATATTTACACTTAGTGTTAGCCTTAACAAATAGATATCATCCCACAGTCTTTTCAAAATAGTGAAATACGCACTGACATGTTGATTACCTTGAATTTTTCAATGAAATTTCCTCTTAAGCTTAAACAACATTGGTGATTTGCTCTCTCCATAGCGTTGCACAAGCTCCTTCCACAATGATCTAGGTGTTGTTGCGAAAACAAATGATTCAGCATAGTCCTTGTGAATTGATTCAAGATCCAAACCACTACCAAATAATCATTTTCCTTCCAAGCTGTATATTTAGTACAATCTTTCTTTGGCTGATCATCTTTCTCGATAAATCTCAATTTCTTTTTCACCGTCAAGGCTCTTACCATAGCATATTTATAGGTTAGGTATTTGTTATTGGCTAACAGAGTTCCTACTAGAATAGCTCTTTAATTATCATTATCTATGTAGTTTTATCTATCTTCTTTCAAAGTTATTAAGTTATCTTTTGAGCCTCTTTCTTTGAATACTTCAAAGCTGTTTGGATTTACAAATTGTGGAGGTGTAGTTTGATGATTTGTTGTTTTTCTCTAGTTCTTTCAATTAATCATATCTCTGATATCATGTTAAAACTAGAAGAAGAATTTAAAAATGAATAGATTATGCTCACAATTCATTTTTTTAAAAGTACAGAACCAACTGCTATATATACTACATTGGTGAGCTTAGGTTACAGTTGCAAAATATTTAATCGATGAAAAATATCTTTCGATTAGACCCAATAAGGGTGATTAGTATGTCAGAGGGGGTTGAATGACTATTTTTTTCTAGTTTTCATAAACTTCGAAGGTAGTTACGGAATTTCAATTTTATTAGCCTTTGATGTAAACTCGGAGCAATTCTAGTTTTAGTTTACTCGGTATCTATCCTCTGATGCAAACTCTGTAATAATGCAATCAAATTCTAAGTGTAACAGTTAATAAGGAGTTAAGAGTTTAGAAATTGCAAACACAAATTTTTATACCGTTCAGCCTCTGTCTAATCCAGTCTTTGAAATCTCTTATCCTATATTTAATCCATTAGTGATTCTCCATCAAGGGTGGAGAACAAACCAGTACAATGTTGAATACATACTGAAATATTGTCCAACAATCCCAGCTGAGTTTTACCAAATCAAAAGTACCCTTCTTTCTATTCTAGGCTCTGTCCTATTCCAATACTCTAAGTACCCTCCTTAGTGTATCTAAGCTCCCCCACTCTAACTAAACACATGAGTTAGTAATTTACAAGTTAGGAATGAAAAGTTTTGAGCTTCTGAACTTTGTTTCAGATATCTCTATTACAAACAATTTTTAAATGAGAGTTTGTTAAGACTTTAGAAAGTGAAGTTGGTAGCGAATTTTAGAGAGCTTGAATAATTTTGAGATTGAATAAAATGCACTTTTTTAAAAGTCCCCACCAAGCGTTATTTTGAGAGTTACCGCCCGACTATGCCTAGTGCTTAAACCTTGCCAACTAGCACCTAAGTCCGCCTAGGCCCTGATTGTTCCCTACTCAGACCCTGATTAATCTTAGGCCGCCTGACTAGCACCTAGAACTTTTTAAAACACTGATAACACTTCATCAAGTTCTTATTTTAGAACTTTGCTCAATTTTAAATGCTTGAGTCTTTCCTGTTGGACTTGGACTGTAGCTTAATTCTACCTGTTGTCTCTTTAAAATTAATCTATTATCACCAAGGAGCTTAAAGACAGTTATTCGTTAATTAGACCATTTAGACTTAGCTATTTTTCCATTTAGAGATAGGAAAATGGCATTGGTACGGAGCTGCTAAAAAAGTGGTCCCCACAGTGATACGTTGTCTGCTGCAGGGATAAAATGCGCTTTTATCTCCTAACCATCAACATCAGCTTATCCTTTTCTTAGATATCATACATTTTTTGCAGTTAAATTAAATGCAAATGCATGGTAAAGTTAACTCACGTGATGCCTTGGGATTTGCTAACAAATAATTTGAAATTAATTTCTTGCATTTAATTTGTTCTTAAACTGATCAACTCAAGAGATACTTCCCTTTAAGGAACCAATCTAGCCTCTGAGAATTATTCAAATCCTTGAAGACTATGATGCATCATCTGATTCTTGTTGTCTTTGATGATGCTTCTAAAAAAGGCTAGACTCTAATGATGCTTTAGACTTAATGCTTACTTGTCTTACCTCTTACATAAATTGTTACCTCTAAAATCTATTCTCGCAATAAGTGTCAAAAAATCCTTTAAGATCTAGTATTCCTTCCAAATCAAAGCGAATGCCCGCCCATTGATGAGCTGTCAGTAGGTAGTTAGAAGGGAAAGAACGGAGTATATGGGATTCTATATTAGCACGATGCTTCAACTTGTGATCTGCAAGTGAATGTGCAGCTCAATAAGTCGTGAACATAGAGTTTTGTAAACAGCCTCCTAATTGTAGTAATTTTGGATTTTGGTTGTTAAATGAACTTTTTGTGAATTCTTTACCGCTAAATCTATCCTCTTATCAATTGTTCTAGAAGTTATATAATTACTCCCTTCATTTTAAAATAATTATTGCTTTAAGGTTGTTTGTCAATATCAAGATTACATTAATTAAAGTAATAAAAATACTTATTTATCTCTATGTTTTTGTTAATTTGAAAGTTGATCGAATACTTTATTCTTTTTGTCATTTTCAATTAGGGATGTCAATGGGTCAGGTTCCATATGGGTAGTGCAACCCCCATTCCGCACCCAAAACTTTTCAGGTGCGGGTTCGGGGAGTCCCCATTTAGTGTTTTTGGGTTTTTTTCACACCCATTAGGCACCCTCCTGGGTTTTCTACGGGTATCGGGTAATCCCTGCCCAACAATAAAATTTCAAGTAATGAAATTTTGTATATACAAAACAACGCTGGATAATTAGGAATAAAAGAAAGTTGCATTTAGATAATTAGGAAAAAAAGAATATATATATATATATATATATAT
>CATIWQ010022131.1:0-19619 GCA_949673415.1 Euphorbia schlechtendalii | reverse complement strand
ATGCATACTCGAATATTACCTTCTCTTAAGCATAGTATAAAGTATAAAGGACATAGAAAGCACACTTTGATTAATTTCTCTCAAGGCATTTTTAGGTAACCTAGGATGCTAAAAACACTCACAGTGGTTGCATTTTATGCTTCATACCACTCTCTCATTTTTTTTTTCTTTTAAGCATATGTTTTTTAAGTACTTTGTACTTTGCACCCATTTTTCCTGCTATGCTTTCTTTTCTTTTTTTCACTCAATGAATGGTTGTAGTTTCTGCTCCGTTCCATTCCTCGCCTTTTGCATAACTCATTGGTGATCCTCTCTTTCTTTTGATTTTTCACTTAATACCCTCATCCTTTATTGATCAAATTCAAAGTATTATGGATGTAGTTTCCTACACTTTAAACACACTCAATACTTATAGGACTTCTTCAAGATTTGCATATAAAACTCATAGTAAGAATACCATTAGATATTACTCCACTTGAACTTATCGGAAGCATTAAGCTAAAACTATATAACTTATACTAATTCATGTTGCATCGAAATATAAATCAAACTTACTTGGAATGTTGCTCTTAAATGTTACTCACCACTCATCCTTGCCAATTTGATAAATGTTGTGCTACTTACGCTCAAATTCAACATGCGCTCAATTTTTACACTAACATAGAACTTGTAAAACCTAACACTCACAATAACCTTGGACAATTGTTAGTAAAGTATAAGAAATGATCATGTATAAATTGACACGAAATTCAACAAAAATTTTCAAATTCTTCGATTTTTTTATGTTTATTATTATTTTTGGATTTTACGGGATTTTTACAAATGCCCCCACACTAAAGAACGCAATGTCCTCATTATGAGACATTTAATAAAAATCTAAATTAAGCAACTAAAGCTAATCTAAAAATTATTGAAAAAGATAAAGTAAGAAATGAATAAACCCGTTTATTATGAAGGAGAATCTGGTGGACTAGGAGTGAATTGATAATTTTATCGTCTAAAGAATTAAAGTAATTTTCGAAGCATCGACTTATTACTTTTCTTCAGAATCTTCATGTCGCTCTTCATAACTCCAAGTTCTGCTTGGAAATTATCCAACTTAAGTTGCATGCTAGCCTTCCAATCTTTCAGAGCTTCTTCTTCTTCTTCATCTTTGTCTATTTCTGTCATCGGGGGTTTTCCTTTGCGATGGCTTACGAATGGATTTGATGGTCCGACGGAAGAATCTTCTTGAGTCAAATTGAGCTTCTTGGTGCGGTTGGAGTAGGAGTAGAAAGAATAAACACCATTGCATCTTGGAGTAATCCGGTGTTCTTCAAATACTTCCATCCATGTATCGAAAATACTCACCCGATTGTTGAACATAGGGGAGTTCATTTCTTGCTCCCAAGACTATGGCAGTGATAATTTCTGCCGCTCCAATTTTACTTCTCATGCTCGTCGAGTTCTTCTTCATCATATCCCATATAATATCCACAATTTCCGCTTTTTACCTCATCAAAGCACAAGAAAGAACAAACAAGTATTTCTTTTGGACCTTAGTATTTTCAACTCGACAAAATATCGAAGTGGAAAGGTATTTGTGGAGAAGGAGAATACAATCATCCTTAATAAGTTTATTAGGAGAATTTTTGGGATCGAAGACTCTCTTACCCGATAAATTTGCCCAAACTTGATTAGGTTGAAATGAGTCCGTCATGCTTGACGAGTTAACGATCTCAAAACCGAACCAATCACCCATCATCTCTCTCGTGATGGTGTATTGCTGCCTTTGATTCCAAAATTGAATCACCCTCTTCCTTGAATCTTCTTAATCGAATGTAACTAAACACTCGAGAATCCAATCTCGATTTTGTGGGAACCGCATATCCATAAATTTCGAAAGACCAAGCATGGAAAGGTAGGCTTCCATCTCTTCTCGGAGATTAAGAGTTTCCAAGAAAACCAGATCGAGGAATATCATCCCGGTGATATCCAATTTGCTTAGCTTTCGAAATCTCTTGCCCTCTTCTCTTGTACTTAACGGGAAAGGACAATCAAATTCATCTGGAATTGATTGTGCTCCTCTCTTTTGTGCTGCTCTTTTCACACGAGTCATGTTGATTTTGAAGATAAAGGTTTGAAAAATGTTTAGATGTTTTCGAATATAGAAGATGAGAAAATTAAAACTTTGAAGGCTTTTTAGAAGGTGTGGTGGCTAGGGTTCAATTTAGACCTATTTATAGAGGTTTAAGAGGACTCTAATTGGTCATAAATGGGATTATAGCCGTTTAGGGTCAAAACTAGCCGTTAATGGCGGTTTTAGCCATCTATCACGTGTCTATTCGCAATCTATAACGGTTATAAATTTGCCGTGTCGTGATCTTAACTCTCCTCACGAAAGAAACAGAAAGTTTTTCTATCCAGTGAGTGTGAATTGTGTCGCGGTCGCGAGCCTCTTTGTTCTTTAAATTCTTCAATTTTTAGACTTGCACCTATAAAAACTTAGAAATACAAACACAAACAAACTTTGTTAATTATAAACGATAAATATTTACTATTATACCTTGGGAATTCATGGTGAAGATACTAATTGAACATCAACATCTTGTTGTTCAAAATTTTCATTTATAATAACAAAGATTTACATATCAAACATAACAAAATGAAAACAAACAAATAAATACACATAAAACATATAACACAAACTTTACTAAAAGAAAAGACTATACACGATTCTAAACCGAAAGGAAAAGAAAACTATTCATTCAAGAGTTAAGGATTCAATCATCTGATCAATCTTATAACTTGACTCCCGCAGATCCCTTTCAACATCACATACTAAAATATGGATATTGCTAATCTTGCTACGAATGGAGATTTGTTCTTCCATTAATTCGTTCAACTTCCTTTTAAGATTGGTTGAACTACTTCCCTCTTTCCTAGCAATTTCCCTTTCTTGCTTTTTATCAGCCTCAACTCGTTCGTCCCACGATTTCCAATCATAGGTTATCCCATTCTCCCCAATACACTTAGTTACATATACTTTCTTGAAGAAAACTTTCGTAGTTAACTCTGGAATTTCATCTTCATCAGTAAAAACTTCTCCTCAACTTGGTAATCTCCCAATTCATCCTAGCAAATTCGCCATAGTTCGACACCCATATTCTGTCAATTCATTATTTTGTGCTGTAGACATAAGTGTCTCCATCATAATCCCAGAGACATTGAAAGGTGTACCCTCTAGAATTGCTTCAAAGTTAAACAATTCTTCAGGAATGACAATATCAAAGTTAGACCTACCAAACAGCGCACCACTTAAATAAAAGTGTAATGCCAACAAACAAGGATCACGAATCAACCGGCTATAGGCGAATTCTTATTCGTATTCAGTTTGGCCAGTCAATCAATTCCATGTTGGTGCGGGATTCCATCCATGAAGCATCTTATAGAAATAATCCCTTGGAAATCCCAAATACTTTTCCAAAGCCTTCCTCTTGATCTTGTATTCTTTCCCATGGTGGCGATAGATCAAACAGTTTTGTCTATCATTTCTCCATGTCACTGTGACTAGCATTTCCATGCAATTACTTACACTATTCCCGAGGGTCAAGTTGGAGTAAATGACAAAATTAAGTATTCAGAGATAATATATAATTCTATCAAAAATACCCAAATGAATAAAACTATTCCTATGAATTGTATAGGAACTCTTGAACTTAGCAACTCGGACCATTTCATAATGATCTCCCTATTCTTCTGAATAGATTAGGAATGGCGCTTCATACCATTCCTGAATATTCTTTGGCTGAAAAACACCGGGTCTCATCAGATAAACCATTTTGATGAAAGAAAATTTTGTAAGAAATAAAAGGATATTTGATTTGGAATAAGTGTTGATTTGAAAGGAAGAATTCTGATTGCATAAGTAGATGATTGATGAACAGAAGTGCATCAATTTATAGAGTTTAGTGGAATAACTAGCGAATAACCGCTCAACTGCTACAGTTATCACACAGGTCGGAATCGCGAGTCTAAGTCGTGAGCGTGACTAATAAAATTTTGAAAACAGAAAGTTGGTAAGGGAATTCATGAGCGCGATAGGCAGTCACGAACGTGAATTGGAGAAATAGAAGAAAATCTTCTATTTATCAAGAATTAAGATGGAAAATTATGATGTATCACCCCAAAGATGATTATTTCATAATCTTTTCACATCTAGAATGAAATTTAGAAAATTGTATGGTATAGAAAATAAAACAAATAGATAAAAACTTTAGAACTTACTTAACTTCCTTGGAATTTTGTTCCTTAGAACGTTATTACCTTCCACGACAATGGCACCAAAATCTTGTTCGCCACTTTTCCACTGATAAGTTTAATAATTGATGGTTCCGAGAACTTGTTCGTGAGTCTTGGCTACACTCATTTCGTAAGGCTTATCCTCAAATAATGGTGCCAAAAACTTGTTCATGAAAAATATAGGTGTTGTCAATACCTCTTATCAAATAGAAAAATGATGATAACTGCAAGTTTACAGTTGCGATGTAGTTTTAAAAGATATCAAACTCACAGGGAAGGAACCAGGTCTAAGGAATAACTAGGAAAGACAAAGTAAAAGAAAATAAAAATATATTTGAGATTTTTGGATAGGAAGATTAGAATGAAAAGTTGAGTAAATATAGATGTGGAAGATTAGAGAATCTAAATATGTAGAATCTTCACTACAAACAAGTATAGCAGAGAAAACATGCAAGTTCAACAAAGATGTTACGACTCACTAAACTAATCTAACAGACTCAGTTTAAAACACTCAGATGTTCAATGATTCGCCACAGAGCAACACATGAAATAACTTTTCTAAACCTAGCGCAAACGAAATAAGGCAATTATGAAAACCTGGAAAACATCAATACTATGCTTAGTACAGGTCGCTCTCACATAGCCACATTTAGCAAGTTACCATTCCAAAAATGTTGGCTCACTAAACAACATTATATCATATATCTAGTGATTATACACGATATTTATAACCCCGAAAGTACTCTTAAAATTAACTCCAACGCATATAACTTGATTCACATAAAAGACTTAGCACGAAATACACGTTATGACACATAGATATATCATAAACTTCGAAATAGAAAGTATAAGTAGAAAGCAAAGCAAAGTTGTAAGGTATGCAAGTGAAAGCTAAAGTTGATCAAACCGTATCCACTCTTAAATGGGAGTCATCAATTCACGCAATTCCTGTGTCTACTTTGAATTCTGTCTCGGCCCGTACAGAACCTCCTCTAGGATGTTATTCTTTGCGAATATCCAACAAATGAATATTGAAGAACGAAAACTTTTATTGATAAGTGATTTACAAGTACACTTATACAACAATCGCTTGAGAATATAGTGAAATCTAGTGATCGAAATAAGGATTCGAATCACTTAAAAATTTTCTCGCTAACACTTAAGAACTTAGCGATTCTATCTACACACACACTATATGTGACTCTTTATTTGCACTCTAATGCTGCACACATGCAATGCTATAAAATTGTGATGGAATGGAGCCCTATTTATAGAGTTCGAAGGGTTGCGTCTATCCGAATGAAGGGTTGTGTCCATTGGTGAAAGATTGCATCTCTTCATCGTGATTGGTTGAGAAGCTTTGATATAATCCACAATGGATAAGCACCTTTTCACGATTCCTGATAGGCGTCTGTTCGTTGGTAGTTGATGGTAGTTGATCATGCTTATTTGGTAGTTGTTGGTTAAGAAGATAATACTAGAAAATCGTCCAAGTCGCGACCGCGATACACATGTCGAGACTATGAATCTTTGATTGGAAGACTTCTATTTCTGAAGTAAACAAGTCGCAACTGTGAATGATTGTCACGACCGTGAATTAAGTTTTACTCAAAAATCTTCTTATAATTTCACCGATCTTAGACAGCTTCGATCCTAAGCCAAATCTTTAAGTTCCATACATCTTTTTGTACCTTTTCACTCTTATTTCATAAAATTCCACTTTAGATCATTTTACTCCCAAGATTTACCTAGTATCTGCATTTGAATAAAAAATAGCTACATACCACGAGAAATCTTTTATATGAAGTATAAAAATGACTAAAACTATAGTGTTTAATGTGTGAAATTAATGTGATAATAAGTGTAATTATACACTTATCACTCTCACATAGCCACATTTAGCAAGTTACCATTCCAAAAATGTTGGCTCACTAAACAGCGTTATATCATAGATCCAGTGATTATACATGATATTGTTAACCCCAAAACTACTCTTAAAATTAACTCCAACGCATATAACTTGATTAATATAAAAGACTTAACACGAAATACGCATTATGATACATAGAAATATCATAAACTTCGAAATAGAAAGTATAAGTAGAAAGCAAAGTAAAGTTGTAAGGTATGCAAGTGAAAGCTAAAGTTGATCAAACCGTATCCACTCTTTAATGGGAGTCATCAATTCCAGCAATTCCTGCGTCTGCTTTGAATTCGGTCTCATCCCGTGCAGAACCTCTGCTAGGATGCTATTCTTTGCGAATATCGAACAAAAGAATATTAAAGAATTAACACTTTTATTGATAAGTGATTTGCAAGTACACTTATACAACAATCGCTCGAGAATATAGAGAAATCTAGTGATCAAAACAAAGATTTGAATCACCTAAACATTTTCTCACTAACACTTATGAATTTAGTGAATTCTCTATCCATACACACACTATATCTCTCTCATGAACTCTAATGTTTTCCCTCTACTTGATTGCACGAAATTGTAAGATTTGGAACCCTATTTATAGAGTTTGAAGGTTTGTGTCTATCTATACGAAGAGTCATGTCTATTGGTGAATGATTGCATCACTTCATTGTGATTGGTTGAGAAGCTTCAATCTAATCCACAATGGATAGGCACCTTTTCATGATTGGTTGATTTTTTATAGGTGTCTATTCGTTGGTATTTGATGGTGGTTGATTGCAGTTAATCATCCTTATCTGGCGATTGGTAGTTAAGAAGATTAAACCAGAAAGTCATCCAAGTCGTGACCACGATATACAAGTCACGATCGTGAATCTTTGATTAGCAGATTTCTATTTTGAAGAAGAACAAGTCGCTACCGTGAATGATTATCACGACCGTGAATTGCATTTTTCTTCAGAATTCTCCTTGTAACTTCACCGATCTTTGACAGCTTTGATCTTAAGCCAAATCTTTAAGTTCCACACATCTTTTTACACCTTTTTCCCTCTTTTTTCATAGAATTCCACTTTAGATCATTTTACTCCCAAGATTTAACTAGTATTTGCATTTGCATAAAAAATAACTACATACCATGAGAAATCTTTTATATGAAGTATAAAAATGACTTAAACTATAGTGTTTAGTGTGTAAAATTAATATGATAATAAGTGTACTTATACACTTATCAAGAGGGAGCAAATTTATACAATGGTTAGCCCGAACTAGTGATGGTGAATGGGAAAGTTGTGCCAGGATTTCAGATCTATATGATATTATAGATTTCTCCAAGGGTCAGAATAAAATGGTTCTTCCAATCGAGAACTCTAAAGTCTAGGATGGGTCTATTTTACCAGTGGAAGTGAATAAAAAAGGGTCAATGGATAAGAGTGCTACCACTATAGATAATATGGTGGAGGAGATGGCTTCACTCATGGCTACTACTGAGAAGATGAGTGATGGAAAGGGGCTAGGGATAACTGAACATACTAGAACCCTTGAATTAGTCATCACACAGATGGTTGAGCTCATGAAGAAGATCAAAATTAAAGTGGACCTCCAAGGGATTGATACTAAAGATTTATCAACGGTGCAGAAAATATACCTAGTTGTTGAAGTGGAAGAAATGATACAAAATGAAGATGTTGATGGTGCAGATGAAGGCCCCCTGCATGTAGGATAGAACTAGATTATGTATTTAATCTTTCTACTATGTTTAATTTGGATAGTGTTGTTTGTGACAAATTTAATGCAATGAAGTCTGAATTTTCTTATTTGTGTGATGTCCATCATGATAATTCTATGCATGCATGTGAGTTTCCATCTAGCATTTTTAACATTTATGATATTTCATTGAATGAAATCAACTTATGTGTTGTTGGCAACCCTAAAGTGGTATACATCTCACATGAGTTAACATTTGAGGAAGAAAGAGAAATTATAAAAATATTAAATAAACACATGAAAGCATTTGCATGGTTATATGAGGGAATGCTAGGAGTTGATACAGAGGTCGCAGAGCATAAGATCCCAACAGACCCTAAATATAAGCCCGTGAAGCAGAAACTACGCAGACTTCATCTAGAGTGGGCTACAAAGGTAAAGGAGGAGTTATCCAAACAAATTGAAGCTAAGTTTCTTGAAGTAGTTTAATTCTTTGAGTGGGTAGCCAATGCCATTCCGATTCCAAAGAAGGATGGCAGGGCCAGAGTCTGTGTTGATTTTCGTGAATTGAATAATACACCAAAGGACACTTTCCCATTACCACACATTGATGTCCTTGTAGACAATGCAGCCGGGGTAGCTATTTACTCTTTCATGGATGGATTTTCAAGGTACAATCAAGTCCGAATAAACGTTATTGATAAAATCAAGACTACTTTCATCATAGAATGGGGCACATTTTGTTACCGAGTGATGCCATTTAGGTTGAAAAATGTTGGTGCAACTTATCAAAGGGTTGTCACTCCCATCCTTCATGATATGATCCATAAAGAGGTTGAAGTTTATGTAGCTGAAATGCTTGTTAAGTCAATGACCCGAGATGAGTACCCTACTATCTTGGATAGATTTTTAACATGAATAGAGTTATATAACTTACATCTGAATCCAAAGAAGTGTGTATTTAGAGTCACAGCTGGGAAACTACTTAGGCATATGATCAGTCAAAGGGGTATTGAGATAAATCTAGACAAAGCTAAAGTCATCATCAACATGCCACAGCTAAAGATAAAAAAAAGATATCAGCATTTTTGGGTTTACTATAGTATGCCATTCAGTTTGTAGCAAAGTTAATAATAGTTTGCAGGCCAATATTCAAGTTGCTGAGGAAAAACTAACCATTGACATGGACCGACTAATGCCAGGAAGCATTCAACAAAATTAAGGCCTATCTTACCAATCCTCCAATTCTGAAACCGCCTATGATGGATAAACTTTTAATTTTGTATTTGGCATTGGAAAATAACTCAATTGGTGCCATGTTAGCTCAAGAGAGAGAAGGTAGGAAGGAGTACCCGATGTACTATCTCAGTAAAAAGTTTCTCGACTATGAGACTTGGTACTCAACTATGGAGAAAATTTGTGCAGCAATTGTTTTACTCACAAAGAAGTTAAGACATTACTTTCAATCTTATAAGATTCAGGTAGTATCTAAAATGGATCCTTTAAAGTACCTATATAGAAGTCTTGTATTAGTGAGGAAGCTTACAAGATGGCTCTTACTGCTCTCAAAATTTAACAATGAGCATATTACTAAGAAAGTTATAAAAGATAGAGTAGTCATAGAGTTCTTAGCAAACCATCCTCTAGAGCCAGATTATGTAAAAATTTACAGTTCCCGAATGAGCAATTGGCTATAGTTTGTGTGCAGATATGGATCACGTTCTCTGAATATGGAGCAATAAATAAGAAGGGGGCAAGTATAAGGGATCTTATTGCAATACCAGATGGGGAACTTATCCCCCTCTCCAAGCATCTTGAATTTATAGTCACTAATAATGTGGCAGAATAAGAAGCTTGTTTGTATGGGATGGAAGCCTTAATTTCCATGGGGGCTAATGATGTAACCATCATCGGAGATTCTCTACTAGTCATACATCATGCACAAGGACAGTGGGATTTGACGGAAGATTCATTTTTTTCATTAAATGAGCTCTCTTTGAATTGATGTAAAAATAAGATATCCAAAATGTGTAAAACAATGAAATCACCAAAGAAATTTAAGGCCATATTTGGATCATTTATGCTATTATAGCATGATATTTGGGAGTTGTGAATTTATACATGTTCCAAGGGATGATAACCAAATGGCAAATGCATTGGCTACTTTGTCTTTGTTTAACATGATGTATGCCCTAGAGGTGATTAGGGTGACATGTCTTTATTAGTTATAATTTACAAATAGTTTTGAATTGTTATTAATAATAATTAAGGCATCTTTGTAGCTTATCAAAGCTTTCTGTTTATTATTATATCTCGCTAATATCATATATGTTTAATATGTATATGCGCATTGATGAGATAAAGTCTGTGATTATTACAGAGCGTAAAAGTGTGTGGACATAGTGGGAGCTATGTGGTGTGAGAACTGCACATAAGTGTTACAATGAATAATCTAAATATCCCTAGTCATAGTTTCATTGATACTGGATATCAATGGAATGGACAGACTAGCATGTGTAGGATTACTCCTTAGATAAGTTCCAAGCAGTCGATCTCACGAGCTGAAGGTGGTACCTTGAAATAACTCATGAATGTATTCGGGTAATACATTGGACACCGCTATAAGGCAAACACTCAAAAACTACAATATCCATGTGTTAGTGTCATGTCTTATTGCAGTAGTAGTACAAATATCCCCCGACCTCAGATACCAGTTACCTTATGTAGGAGTTGCTATACTTTGGGTCATAATTATTCATACCCTTGCGATCAGGATGACACGGGTGATAACGGGTATAGAGATGATCACATGTTGGTAAGTTGTGTAGTCAAGATGAGATCCATCGCTCCTGATATAGCAATATAATGTAAGATGTACATTAAGGCCCCTTGTTGAAGTGAAACACTCATAATCCTGTGATCAGAGTATAAGATTGATAGAACGGGTTTTTAGTCAATCGAGATACATAATGGCTGAGCGGTTCATGAACAAGTCTAATTCCAGGATAGCTACGGGCTAACACTTAATCCGAGCTCAAGAAACTAGATAGTACTTAACTTAATGGAAGGAGTGTATTGTATTGGTTACTACTAAAAAACCGGATCAAGTCACAGGCACGTGACATTCCAAGTATCGGGGGATCATACACCTTTGCTAGAAAGCCCATTCGATCATCCATAGCTATCGGGTTCCATATCGGTCCGGAACATTGAGCCTAAAGGTTGCCGAATGGGAAGCCAAGTTTAGGTTAACCTCTAGTGGCTCTATACTTTAGGATCCTATGAGGTCACACACTTTGGGTCTTTATTGGACCATGTAAAGAACCTATGGATTGGGTTTGTACCGAAAATACAAGTTGTGAAATCAGTGAGAAGAATTATTAATTGGTTAAACCAAATTAATAATTAAAAGGAATAATGAAAAGATAGAGAAAAATAGTCAGAGCGAGCAAGGGAATTTTCGCATTGCGAGTGGGCCCTGAAAAGAACATGGGTTATTTATGGTGGGGCCCGCGCGATTTCCATGCTAGCTACGCAAGCATGGGCTTGCAGCTAATGAGGGCTTCCCTCATGAAACTCACTGGTCATCCCACAGGTTCCCCTACCTACATGGCTGACTCGATAAGCATGGGATGGGTTTATCCCATCCCATGCTAAGTTATTGGGGGAGTCTACAACTATCCCATTTTTCCCTATATATAGGCTGAGCCTCTCATTATTCACACACTAGAAAAAGCTTAAAGTTAATTTTCTCTCTGATTTCTACTCTTTTTTCTTTTTGTTGTGCGAGACCCTTCATGAGTTTCTCCAAACAAATCAAAGAATTCTTATTGAAGGCTCGAAGTTTAAGTGAGCCTTCAGGATTTTCAGGTTGATTTTTCTAGTAGTCTTGCTGCTGTTGTCAATTGGCAGGTTCTACCTCTTCAAGGTTTCGATCTATGAAGATCCATGTGGATCAATCTTAGTGGTTCTCCTAGTTTGGAAGATTGTGCTATCGAAATTACTAAAAGGGAACACTGCTACCAAAAGAGAGATCAAGCACGCATCAACTGGTAATGCTTTAATCTTTATATGCTAGGTTTCTTTTATATATTTATAAACCTAAAAGTATATGTGGAATGTTTTAACTTAGATTATGTCAATCATGGCATGCTTAGTAGATCCTTAGGTTACGTCTTGCTACGATTACATATTCAATTGTTGTCTTGATTAACCAACAATGGTATCAGAGTCTGCCTTATTCTATGCATGATTGATTATAACATGTTAAAATGTGATTTTCTATGAATTGATTAAAGTATGCTATGCATGACTTTGGGTTCAACTCTTGTTATAGAAAATGATGTGATAACTAGATTAAGGTTTTGCTCAAACTTAGTCTCGGTGATTATCATATAAAATTAGCAATATTTTACCACACAAGTAAATGCTTTAATTGAGGGTCATCCCATACATCACTTAATTAAAGAACGATATCTTTAAATCATAATTATTTGTGGTATTACGAATCAAAGTGCCCGTGGTGATTTTGGTAAGGAATGGATAAGTTTGCTCATTCACATTAAGGGAGCCTCTCCTACTTGGAAATCACCATTGGTATTAGATTCGCGAATACCAGAGGGATTTTTATGACTTGGTCGATTTCTAGTATGGGAATTAGATTCTTCATATGGTTTTACAAATGTGGTTTAAATTGTTAAATTAAAACATATAGACATAGGTGCAAGAACTTAAAACATGGACCTTGTTTGTTTTTCATGCTATGTGGCGTCTTGGCATAATGTAATGATTATGATGTACCAGTCAGAGGCTATTCCCTTAGAGTTAATAATTCTAAATAGCCTGGAATTATTATTTCATAATCATATCCATCGTGTAGGACCTAGACTAGGGTGAGACCAGTGGCACCAATGAAATCCCTATAGTAATATTAAGGCGGTAAAATGTCTTCTCGTCATAAGTTTGATACGAACCTTATTAACGGATGTAAGCACATGTACAACATGCCTGCCTTTAACATGTTTTTTTGTCATGAGACAAGATGGGGTTACTTCCTTAACCAAGGAGGGTTAGTTGTCCATATTATTGGAGCTAATGCTAAGTTGGAGACACATTAGAGGAGTCGTACAATCAAGTACACATGTCTCAAGAAAGAGAACTCGAATGGTTTAGCAATTGCAAGAGATGCAAATGGATGGGTTCCAACCATGGTTATCTTGTTATGGTTTGACCTGCGATAGTGGGGGTCATAATGAATGGCTATGGATGCTACCTACTAAGAAAAATTGGTTCGACCAAATTTCACGAATTTTAATAGAAAGGGTTATTCAAATATCTAGAAAAATAGTAAGAATTATGTGTTTAATTAAAGACCTTATATTAAATACATGTGCATATACTAATGTCTAAACAAGTTCTATCTTATATCTAGGTTGAATAATGAATCCGAACATAAACCTTCGCCCAATACTTGACACCAAATTAATAGGGATCAATTTTGACGATTGGTTCAAAGTTCTTAAAGAAGAACTTGAGAAAAGCCACGTGGATTATCTCCTAGATAATCCGGAACCAGTCAGTCCTGATGCTGACTCTTCTATCTAAGAGAAAGAAGCATATCTTAGGCACAAGAGAGATGCTTTCGTTGTATCACTTGTGATGCTCGAAACCACGAGCTTGGAGCTTAAGAGACAACATGAAGGTATGGATTTAAATTCTATGCTAATTCATCTTAGAGGACTTCATGCAGGTATGAGAGTTGAGTAGAATGAAATTCTAAAGTTCCTTTATAACCCTAAGAGAGATGATGGGATCCTGGCCACTGAGCAATGCATGGAATACTTACAATATTCAAGAAGATTGGCTCAAATTGGAATTGAGACAGATTCCAAGCATGACATACAGCATATGATAGGAACCCTATCTGATAAATATTCACCTTTTGTGAAAGATTATCTTATGTCAAAAAGGACTAGAAAAACATTTGAGTTTATCAAGAAACTTAGAAGTTTTGAGGAAGGTCTGGTGGCTAGAGGAATAAGTACCTTGGCAAGTAAAACTCGCATTAAAGTTAAAGGTTTAAAACCCATTGACGGGAAGGTAAAAATTATGGTTATTGAAAAGGGGAAACCCAAAGGATTATGTTTCGTGTGCGAAAGGCCCCGACACTAGAAACATGATTGCAAAGCTCTGGTTTCTGAACAAGTGAAGAAGTTAAGTTAGGCATCTACTTCAGGTATGTTCATGATAGAGAGTTTCTCTACAATTCCCTATGATTCTACTTGGGTATTAGATACTGGTTGTGGTACTCATATCTGTACTTCTGTGTAGGGATTGTGGAATAGAAAGAGGCTTGCAAAGAGGGGAATGGACCTAAGAGTTAGAAATGGAGCACGGGTTGCTACAACAGCTGTAGGGACATATAGCCTTCGTTTTCCTAGTGGCCTTGTTTTAGTTTTTAACAATTGCTATGATATTCCTGTTGTCACTAATAATATTATATTTGTTGAGCATTTAGCAACAGAAGAATTTAAAATTTTATTTTCTAATAATAAATGTCAAATTCAGCATGATAATATTCTTTATGCTTGTGGAATATCTGTGGATGGCATATACGTTCTAGATACTAAAACTGAAATTCTAGATATGAAAATTGTTAAGAAATCAAGATTAGATAATGAGAAGTCCTCATACTTATGGCATTGTCATCTAGGCTACATAAATGAGACTCGCTTAACTAAGTACACAAATGTGGAGACTTAGGCCTAATGGAATGGGAATCCTATGGTATGTGAAAACCTTGTTTAAAAGGGAAGATGACTAAGAAACCTTTCAAAGCAAAGGTTCAGCGTGCCACTAGTACTTTGGAAATAATACATTCTAATGTATGTGGTCCAATGAGTGTTAAGACATATGAGGGTTTCGTCTACTTCATAACCTTTATCGGTGATTACTCGCGATATGGTTATTTATATCGTATGAGGCACAAGTTTGAAAGTTTTGATAGATTCAAAGAATTCAAAAGTGAAGTAGAGAAATAGCTTGGGAAAAGTATGAAGACCCTTCGATCTGATCGAGGTGGTGAATACTTAAGCTAGGAGTTTCAGGATTATCTAAGGGATAATGGTATTTTATCCCAGTGGACACCTCCTTATACACCCCAGCACAATAGAGTGTCAAAAAGGAGAAATCAAACCCCACTCGATATGGTTCGGTCCATGATGAGCCAAGTAGAACTTAGCAAATTCTTTTGGGGTTATGCACTTAAGAGCGTAGTTTATATTCTAAATAGAGTGCCCTCTAAATCAGTTGATCAAACTCCATAAGAGTTATTGTATGGTAAGAAACCCGCTCTTTCTCACCTAAGAGTTTGGGGATGTCTTACATACGTAAAGAGGATAAGTTCATATAAGCCGGGAGCTAAGTCTGATAGATGTCTGTTTATAGGTTAACCTAAGGAGGCTATAGGGTATACCTTTTATGATTTCAGGGAATAGAAAGTCCTTGTTTCTAGAAATGCTCAATTCCTCGAGAAGGAGAATATACTTGTAAAAGCTTATGGGAGCAATCTTGAGTTATTCACTCAAGAAGATCAAATAGATAGTCAACTAATTATACCTACACCTATTACACAAGATAGTGTAAGCATGGAACAGCTTATTATAGCACCGACATTGTGTAGGTCAGGTTGTGCTCTAATCACTCCCGAGCAATACATGTTTCTCATCACTGATGATAAACATCTCTTCCTTTTGGAAGATGATGAACCTAAGACTTATAAGGAAGTATTAGAATCTGATAAATGCTTTAATCATGAGATTAGAGACGGATTCCATTTATGAAAAAAAAGTCAGGAGCTTGATTGATGCTCCAAGTGGGATTAAGCCCATAGGATGCTAGTGGGTTTTCAAGAAGAAAACCGACATGGACGGTAACATCATTACCTGTAAAGTAAGGTTGGTTGCAAAAGGGTGCAGTAAAAAAGAAGACATTGACTATGATGAGACCTTTTCACCGGTGGCTATGCTGAAGTCTATTAGAATACTCCTTGCCATTGCTGCTCATTATAATTATGAGATTTGGCAGATGGATGTGAAGACAGCATTCCTTAACGGGAATCTAGATAGGGATGTTTATATGGCACAACCCAAGGGTTTCACATCCAAGGATGGCTCTAAGGTATGCAAGTTGCAGAAGTTAATTTATCGACTTAAGCAAGCATCGAAGATTTGGAATATTAGGTTTCGATGAGACAATCCGAGAAATCAATTTTGTATCGAACACTAGTGAGCCCTGTTTATATCAAAAGGCTAGTGGGAGTGCAAACATTTTCCTTGTATCATATGTCGATGACATTTTATTAATAGCAAACGACATTCCTTTTGTTCAGACAGTTAAGACATGGTTGTAAAAAGTTCTCCAAGAAAGACGTTGGAGAAGTAGCTTTTATACTTGGTATTAAGATTTATCGAGATAGATCCAAAAGGATGCTAGGTCTTTCACAAAGTACATAAATAAACCAGATTTTGGCTAGATTTAACCTTGAGCAGTCAAGAAAGGGTTATCTCCCAATGTCTCAGGAAATTAACATTTCTAAATCTGAGTGTCCAAGAACATAAGACTGCTCATGAATGGAATACAATATATCTCAACGGTAGGGTCCATCATGTATGCTATGTATGCACTCGGCCTGACACCTCAAATGCATTAAGCGTCACGAGCAGATTTCAATCTGACCCAAGTCAAAAGCACTGGATGGCCATTAAAACTATCATCAAGTACTTACTCAGGACTAAGGATATGTTTTTAGTATATGGAGAAGGTGATCTCTCTTTAGAGGGATACACCGATGTGAGATTTCAATCTGACAAGGATGATTATGAATCCCAGTCAGGTTATGCATTTATGTTAAAAGGAGGGGTAGTGATAAGTGTATAGTTACACTTATTATCAATATAACTTTACACAATAAACGCTATAATTTAAGTCATTTTTATACTTCATATAAAAGATTTCACGTGGTACGTAGTTGTTTTTGGTGAAAATGCAGATACTAGGTAATTCTTGGGAGTAAAATGATCTAAAGTGGAAATCTATGTAAAAAGAGTGAAAAAGGTGCAAAAAGATGCATGGAACTTAAAGATTTGGCATAGGATCGAAGCTATCGAAGATCGGTGAAGTTACAACAAGAATTCTGAAGAAAAACACAATTCACGATCATAACAACAATTCACGATCGCAACTTGATACACTTCAGAAGTAGAAAATTATCAAATAAAGATTCAAGGTCGCGACTTGTATATCTCGATCACGAGTTGGACAGTTTTTTGGTCAAATCTTCTTAACTACCAACCGCCAAATAAGAATGATCAACCGCCATCAACCGCCATTAACTACCAACGAAAAGACACTTATCAGAAGTCAGCTAATCATGAATAGATGCCTATCCATTGTGGATAAGATTAAAGCTTCTCAACCAATCACAATATAGTGATGCAATCTTTCACCAATGGACACAACTCTTCGTTTGGATAGACGCAACCCTTCAAACACTATAAATAGGGCTCCAAACCTCATAAATTTCGTGGCATTGGAATTAGAAAAAGTGAGAGATATAGTGTGTGCGTAGATAGAGAGTGAAATTATTAAGTTTTCGCTACGTTCATGACTGTTAGCAAGAAAATGTTTAAGTGATTCGAATCCTTGTTTTGATCACTAGATTTCTGTACAATTCAAGCAATTATTGTATAAGTGTACTTGCAAATCATTTATCAATAAAAGTTTTTGTTCTTCAACATTCGTTTATTCAATATTCACAAAGAATAGCATCCTAGCGGAGCATCTATACGGGCCGAGACCGAATTCAAAGCAGACCCAGAAATTGTGGGAATTGACGACTCCCATTAAAGAGTGGATACGGTTTTATCAACTTTAGCTTTCACTTGCATACCTTACAACTTTGCTTTGCTTTCTACTTATACTTTCTATTTCGAAGTTTATGATATGTTTATGTGTCATAATGTGTATTTCGGGTTGAGTCTTTTATATTAATCAAGTTATATGCCTTTGAGTTAACTTTAAGAGTAGTTTCGGGGTTAACGAGATTTTGTATAATCACTAGATCTTTGATTTTAACGCCGTTTAGTGAGCCAACATTTTTGGAATGGTAACTTGCTAAATGTGGCTATGTGAGAGCGACCCATACTAAGCATAGTAATATTGTTGTCCAGGTTTATATAATCATCTTAATTCATTTGCACTAGATTTAGAAAAGTCATTTCATGTGTTGCTCTACGGTGAATCATTGAACATCTGAGGGTCTAGAATCGATTATGTTAAATTAGTCTAATGAAAGTAATAACTTTATTGAACTTGAATGTTTTCTTTGCTATACTTATTTCGTAGGAAAAATCTATATATTTAGAATCTCTAGTCTTTCATACATATATCTATCCATTCTTCTTTCTAATCCTCCCAACTAAAATCCAAAAATATTTTATTTTCTTTATTCTGTTTTTCTTGTTGATCTTTAGAGCTAATCCTTCCTTGTGGGATCGATATCTTTTAAAACTACATCGTAACTGTATACTTGCAGTGGTCACCATTTCTATTTAGATAAGCGGTACTAACAACACCTGTTCGTATTTTGAACTTATATCTTATCGGTAGGAAAGTGAGAGACAAGGTTTTTGGCTTCATTATTAAATAAAAAATCCTAGGAGTTATTAGAGTCGAAACCTTGTGAACAAGTTTTTTGCGCCATTGCCGGGGAAGGCAAGTGCGTTTTAGAGATCAAATTACCGGAGAACGGGCAATTATATTTAATATGTTTATTTTTCTAAGTTTTTCTAGGTACTAAGTCTAAAAATTGAAAAAATAAGAAGGATTAAAGAAAGTCACGATCGCGACTATAGATCATGCTCGTGAAATTATACAGCAAAACCTTATGTTCTTGTTTTGAAAGAAATCACGATCACGACAGGCCTTCGTGATCGCAACATGTGCCCTGGATTCTCCTTCGCAATAGAACAAGTTTTCTCTTTACTTTTCTTTTTCATATTTTTAGACTAGTTTTTTATTTTGATTTTTATTAGATGTCTCACAATGAGGACATTGTGTTCTTTAAGTGTGGGGGGGACATTTGCAAAAATCCCGAAAAATCTAAAAAAATTAAATAAAATAAAAAATCAAAGAATTTGAAAATTTTTGTTGATTTTCGTGTTATTTATCCACTATCTATTATTATACTTTTCTAACAGTTGTCCAAGGTTATTGTGACTGTTAGGTATTACAAGTTTGATGTTAGTGCAAATTTTGAGCATATGTTGAAATTGAGTGTTATTAGCACAACATTTAGCATTTAGCAAGGATGAGTGGTGAGAAACATTCGAGAGCAACATTCCAAAAAAGTTTCAATATATATTTGAATGCAACATGAATTAGTATAAGTTATATAGTTTTAGTTTAATGCTTCCGAAAAGTTTAAGTGGAGTAATATCAAATGGTATTCTTATTATCAGTATTATGTGCAAATCTCGAATAAGTCCTATAAGTATTGAGTGTGTTTAAAGTATTGGGAAACTATAGCCATAATACTTTGAAATTGATCAATAAAGGATGAGGGTATTAAGAGTGAAAAATCAAAAGAAATAGAGGATAACCAATGAGTTATGCAAAAGGTGAGGAATGGTATGGAGCAGAAACTGCAACCATTCAT
>CATIWQ010022109.1:0-19219 GCA_949673415.1 Euphorbia schlechtendalii | reverse complement strand
TGATGGATGAAAAGTTATCCCTAAAATCCCTTAGAGAGAAAATATATGCACGGCTTTCCCAGACAATTTTCAGCCATCCGAAGATCTTCAAATGGGAGTCTTCCTCGTCGCTAAATTCAAAAGGAAACTTTCAATAAAATTATTTATATCTCTTAAAAATATTTTAAGTTCTTAAATTTTCTCTTTGAGGCTTTTAAATATTTTCTACGGTCCTAAATATTTATTTAGGGTCCCAAACATTTTTTTGACGAGGAGAACTCCCATATGAAGATCATCGGACGGTCGAATATCGTGTGATTCGAGGATAAATATCCCGAAAAGCCGTCATCATTGAACGCGCGAGCTGGTACAAAATCCCGTGCTCACAACCACATTCCCACGTTGCATAAGATTCAAGTTAAAGTTCAAAATTTCCCACAAATTAGTAATGTGCAATTTATACAGTTCAGTTGCATACATTTGCTCTAAATGGAGGGTCAACCGAATTGCATCTTCATATAAGCGTTATATGCTCGCTCGAATATTTCCTACTCTCAAGTATGTTTTAAAGTATAATGGACAAAGGGAGCACACTTTGTACAGTTTGATCTGAAGGTATTTTTAGGTAACCTAGGATGCTAAACACTCTTAGTGGTTGCATTTTATGCTCCATACCACTCTCCTCCTTTTTTAGTGGTTGCATTTTATTCTCCATACCACTTTCTCTCATTTTTTTCTTTAAGCATATGTTTTTGAAGAATAGATTTGTACTTTGCACCCATTTTTCATGCTATGCTACATATCATAAATTTCGAAATAGAAAGTATAAGTAGAAAATAAAGTAAAGTTGTAAGGTATGCAAGTGAAAGCTAAAGTTGATCAAACCGTATCCACTCTTTAATGAGAGTCTTCAATTCCCGCAATTCCTGCGTCTACTTTGAATTCGGTCTTAACTCGTATAGAACGTTCACTAGGATGCTATTCTTTGTGAATATCGAATAAATGAATGTTGAAGAACAGAAACTTTGATTGATAAGTGCTTTGCAATTACACTCATACAAAAATCGCTCGAATTTGTGGAGAAATCTAGTGACCGGAATAAGAATCAAATCACTTATACATTTTTCTCACTAACACTTTGAACATAGAAAAATCTATACAATTTTCACTCTCTATCTATGCATACATGTTACACACACACACACACTACCATTCATTGCCCACGAAAATGGTTGCTTTGGGACTCTATTTATAGAGTGCTGATAAGTGTATAATTACACTTTTTATCATATAAATTTTATACAATAAACACCATAGTTTTAGTCATTTTTATACTTCATATAAAAGATTTCACGTGGTATGTAGTTGTTTTTTATGCAAATGCAGATACTAGGTAAATTTTGGGAGTAAAATGAGCTAAAGTGGAATTCTATGAAAAAAGAGTAAAAAAGGTGCAAAAAGATGCATGGAACTTAAAGATTTGGCTTAAGATCAAAGCTGTCGAAGATCGGTGAAGTTACAAGAAGAATTCTGAGTAAAATTCAATTCACGGTTGCGACAATACCTCGCGATCGTGACCTGTTCACTTTAGAAACAGAAGTCTGCCAATAAAGATTCATGATCATGACATGTACATCGCGGTCGCGACATGGACGGTTTTCTGGTATTATCTTCTTAACTACCAACCGCCAGATAAGCATGACCAACCGCCATCAACTACCAACGAACAGACACTTATCAAGAGTCAACCAATCATGAAAAGGTGCCTATCCATTATGGATTGAATCAAAGTCTCTCAACCAATCACATTGAAGAGTTGCAATTTTTCACCAATGGATATGACTCTTCGTTTGGATAGATGCAACCCTTCGAACTCTATAAAAAGGGCTCCAAATCTCACAAATTTCGTGGATTCAGGTGGCATTCAAGAAGTGCAACACCAGAGTGCACAAGGTAGCATTAGAACTAGAAAAAATGAGAAATATAGTTTGTGTGTAGTTAGAATCGCTACGTTCCAAAGTGTTAGCAAGAAATGTTTAAGTGATTCGAATCCTTGTTTCGATCACTAGATTTCTCTACGTATTCGAGCAATTGTTGTATAAGTGTACTAGCAAATCACTTATCAATAAAAGTTTTCGTTCTTCAATATTCGTTTGTTCGATAGTCGCAAAGAATATCCTAGCGGAGGTTCTGTACGGGCCGAGACCGAATTCAAAGCAGACACAGGAATTGTGGGAATTGACGACTCCCATTAAAGAGTGGATACAGTTTGATCAACTTTAGCTTTCAGTTGCATACCTTACAACTTTGCTTTGCTTTCTACTTATATTTTCTATTTCGAAGTTTATGATATGTCTATGTGTCATAATGCGTATTTCGTGCTAAATCTTTTATGTTAATTAAGTTATATGTGTTAGAGTTAATTTTAAGAGTAGTTTCAGGGTTAACGATATCGTGCATAATCACTGGATCTGTGATATAAAGCTGTTTAGTGAGCCAACATTTTTGGAATGGTAACTTGCTAAATGTGGCTATGTGAGAGCGACCCGTACTAAGCATAGTATTGATGTCGTCCAGGTTTTCATAATTGTCTTAATTCGTTTGCGCTAAACTTAGAAAAGTCATTTCATGTGTTGCTCTGCTGCGAATCATTGAACATCTGAGTGTTTTGAACCGATTCTGTTAGATAATCCAGAGAATCGAAACATCTTTGTTAAACTTGCATGTTTTCTCTACTATACTTGTTCGTAATGAAAAATCTCTACACTTAGAGTTTCTAAACTTCTACATCTATATTTTCTCAACTGTTCGTTCTAATCTTCCTACCAAAAATATTAATTCTATTTTTATTTCCTTATTTTTATCTTTCCCTTCTATATCTTTAGACCTTGTTCCTTCCCTGTGGGTTCGATATCTTTTACAACTACATCGCAATTGTATACTTGCAGTTATCATCATTTTTCTATGTGATAAGAGGTATTGACAACACCTACATAGCCAACAGTTCACGAGATTTTGGAACCATTATTGATTAAACTTATCAGTAGAAAAGTGGTGAACAAGTGCGAAGTGTTGCGTCTATCTTTACTTTGTTTTCTACTTATACTTTCTAATTCGAAGTTTATGATATATTTATGTGTCATAACGAGCATTTTGTCTTATGTCATTTATATTAATCAAGTTATATGCTTTCGAGTTGAATTTAAGAGTGATTTTGGGGTTAACAAGATTGTGTATAGTCACTGGATCTGTGATTATAATGTTGTTTAGTGAGCCAGCATTTTTGGAGTGGTAACTTACTAAATATGGCTATGTGAGAGCGACTCGTACTAAGCATAGTATTATTGTTATCTAGGTTTTTATAAGTGTCGTAATTAGTTTAACCTAGATTTAGAAAAGTCATTTCACATGTTGCTCTGCGGTGAATTATAGGATATTTGGGCGTCTAGAACTGAGTTTGTTGAAGTTATCTAGTGTTTAGAACAACTTTGATTATTTTGCATATTTTACTCTACTATACTTGTTCTTAGGGAATATCTATATACTTTGCATCTTCTCTAATCTATTCATGCATCTATTTATTCATTAGTTTACCATTCAAAATCTTCAAATCATTATATTTTCTTTCATCCCGTAACTCTATTTAATATCTAGTTACGAATTCCTTCTTTATGGGATCGATATCTTTTAAAACTACATCGCAACTATATACTCACAATTATCATCATTTTTCTATTTGATAAATGGTACTGACAACAACTGTTCATAGTTAGAACTTTTATATTATTAGTAGAAAAGTGGCTAACAGCCATATCTTAATTAATCACATAGTAAGTTGAGTTGTTTTCCCTTAAACAGACTCAAGTAAACTTAATTAATTAAGAGTCTACTTGCTCGATTAATTTCACTATCCTAGACAATTTGTTATTTTCAAAATATTTAAGTACTGTGAAGTACTATTAACTTAGGCTCAACAATTTTCATGACACGTTTCCTCTTCCTAGAGTGAACACATATCTACTTGTACCTTAGAATTCTTAATGTCAGCTATCCAGCTACCATCAGATATGCTTCTAATAAACTAAGTTTCTTTTATAGTGCAGTCCATTATCATGAGTATATCGCAAAAGTATACCGCAAATACCTTAATATACTCACGATAGTATTCAAATGGATTTTACCAGGATTACTCGTGAATTTGCTTAAACAACTTACGACATAAGCTATATCAGGTTTTGTACAACATGTAAGGTACATTGGACTTCCTATAACCCTTGCATATTCCAATTGTTCAATGCATTCATCTTTGTTTTTGAATAAATGTACACTGACGTTTAACGGTGTTTTGGTTATAACATCATCACCCTTGTTAAATTTATTAATTATCTAATCCAAGTATTGTGACTATGTTACTATGAGACTTTTAGATGAATGCTTAACTTTGGCACCTAAAATTACATCAACTAGTCTCATATCTTTCATGTCAGTTAGAATTTAATATTTTCTTGGTATGTCTTACTATTATCTCATTGCTTCCAACAATGAGTATGTCATCAACATACAAGCAGAGAATAACATTCCCTCATTTGTAGTTTTGACATATATACATTTGTCACACTTATTTATACGATAGCCATTAATCTTTGTGGCATTGTCAAAATTCTTATGTCATTACTTTGGTGCTTGTTTTAATCCATATCTATTTACAAACTTTCTTTTTTTTACCTGAAGCTACATAACCCTCTGGTTATTCCATGTAGATTTCTTCTTTAAGATCTCTGTCAAGAAAATCAGATTTTACATTTATTTGATATAATTAAGATTTCGTAAAGTGACAATTACAAGTGAAATCCTTATGGATGTTATTCTCGACAATAAAGCATATGTATCAAAGTAATCAAGACCTTCCTTTTGTCTATAACCATAAATGACTAAACATGTCTTGTACTTATTTCAGTTATTTCGTTGCTCATTGCAAATGTACCCAGGGGCGGACCCACGTGTTGCAGAGAGGGGGTCCCAGGCCCCTCTCAATTTTAGAAAATTAGAATATAAGATGTATTGTGCATAAGTTTGACATATATTCCCTTAGATTAAATGGTTAGAGTGGACAATTTTAGCCCCCCTTACCCATCGGTCACTTTTTGAGTCTTTTAGAGTGCAATTGTTTTTAAAAATAATTCATCATATCTAAAACAACGTCATTTTAGTTGAAAGACATATTAAACATTTTATTGAAAAAGTGTGTATGAAGTTTCAAACCTAGTCATTTCAATGAAGAAATACTTTGGCTGCACCATCACCAACTAAGCTATTAAGTTTATCGACACATGTTTGTAAATTTACATATATAACTTAGTTTTAGTAAACAAAAATATAAGTTAAATCTTACATCTATTTAGTATTGAAACTAATTTATATTATATGATTTTATTAAATGATAAAAAAAAACTTTTTATTTGATATTTCTTAAGAAAAATTGACAAAGTCCAATTCAACAACGGTTATATAAATAAATAGTTAAACATTTTAATTTTTTTAATTTTCATTTTATAATTTGATTATTTGACTAGTTCACATTATTTTTTGTTATAATATTTGATTTTCATGTATCATTGTAATATAAATACATATAAATTTTTTTAGAATTGATGCGTTAATTTTAACCTCCTCACATTTATTCTTGCGTCCATCCCTAATAATATACTAGCAACATGTGAAGTCTTAACTTTATTTCTTGCAATTCAAATGATTTTGTTGTTATTTTATACTTCATGGGAAGTTGAAATTGCACAGATTATTGTTGTTAAAGTTTGAAATACATTATGCATAGCCATGCTTGAGTAGTTACTAAGTTCATTTTGATATTAAAATCTACTCAACAAAAGTCATCATTTACAATGATGAATGTACATAGATGTTTGAGATCCATTAATATACAAACAAATTTCTTTACATCACCAGAAGTTAGTGCACTAACAAAACCCATCTTTGAAATGGTGAAACCTGTTGAGATGCCTCACTATTTTTTCCAATCATAAATTTTCGAGATAAGCTTCGTGGTAGCATGGAGATCATTGAAAGCTTTAAGGTTTATTACAACTCGAAGAGGAATCCCAACATTCATACATAAGAGGCCAAATGTAATAGCCAGTTTCTCATTGTGAAGGCTAAATGCACTCTCTTTCTCCTCTTCATCCATATCCAACAAAACTTTTGATTTGTTCGAACATAACCCGCTTTCTTTACCGCCTAACCATATCCTCCAACATGTCATATATTTTTCTAGATTTCATGTGGGACAAATCATCCTTAAAAAATTCATGAACAACTCCATCGACCTCAATTTGACTGCTCTCTGGTGGTTTTATCACTCCTTTCTCTGCCATCCACTCTTTTACTACTTTAACCTCTTCTCACTTATTTAGTGATTTATATATGTTGGATACTATCACATATGTTTTGGAATTATTTGGGTCGACCTCCAAAATTCATTTCGCCACTCACTCTACAGCCTCGAGATTTTTTCGGTTTTTGCAAGCGCCAAGAAGACCGCCTAAAACATACTGATCATGCATCATGGGCATGATTTTAATCAACTCCTCTACTTTAGCTATTCAACAAGCTCAGCCTCATATTTTAACCATATTGCCATAATGATCGACGCTAAGCTGAATTCCGTAGATATCTAACATCGACTTAAAATGTGTTTTCCCTTCATTGACTAGTCCAACATGACTACACGCGGCCAAAACCCCAATGAATGTGATTAAATCAAGTTTTATTCCTCTACTCTCCATCTCACAGAAATACTCTAGAGCCAACTCCCCTTGGCCTGACATGGCAAGACCAGTAATCAAGGTTGTCCATGTTATCACATCCTTCTTGGGTAACTCTTTGAATACACTTGCTACAATATCTATGCTTCCACATTTTGCATACGTGTCTACCATCATTGTTCTGAGGGTAACATCGACCTCGATTTTCTATATTTTTATTTAAGTATGCAACCATTTGCTGAGCTCAAGAGCACCCAAATGTGTATAAGCAAGCAATAGACTCGACATTGTAATCTCATCCCCTTTAATTCCTCATTCTCGCCTCTCATGAAATAATGTTAAAGCTTTGTTGTATTTGCTCTCCTCAACATGCCCATTAATCATGATGTTCTAACAAAACAAATTTTTTTCCTACATATTGTTGAATAAATCTCTTGCAAGTGATAAACATCTGCATTTACAGTAAACATCCATGAGCAAAGTGTTGAGTATTTTATGGGACCGGAATCCATGTTATTTCCTCTTCTCAAATATTTAAAAGTAAAATAACTCAATATTCTCACCTGAAAATTTCATGGCATTTCCCAAAACAATCTTCTTCATTGAAATTGTACTTCAATCATATCATCTTTTTCCACATCGTTACCCAACAATGGCTTGAATATTTTATCCAACATTGAATATATTTCATGCATCTCTGGATTAGAAACATCCCTTGAAAAAAACTCATGGATGAACCCTTCAACCTCAATTAAACTATAACCGGGTGATTTTCTCACTCTAAGATCTTTCATTCTCTTTCTCACCATTATAACATCTTCCCATCTATCAGTAAAGGCACAGATATTGGAAAGAAGCGTGTGGACGCTTGAGTCAATTGACTCAATTTTCTCCAGCTCTTTAGCCACTCGTTTAACCATCTCGACATTCTCATAGATTCTGCAAGCACTAAGTAAAGAACCATAAAATGGAACTACAACAACATCATTGAATTCAATCTTTATATCCTTTATTAACTCTTTTTCCTTATCAAGTAGCCCAACTCTTTCAAGTAAATCAATCACGCAACCATAGTGTTTGAGCTTCAGCTTTATCTTATTAATGTTCGCCAAGGTATTTCGCCTTATAATCTAATTCTGACTCAGCTCTTTGCCAAGCTTCATGAGCTCAAGTTCCTCGATAATCTCAAGCCTTATGCACCACCAAAGGCTAATGAGTAGAATAATTTCTACACTTACCATGTTGCCCATGGGCATCAACCAATAACTACGAGCTTCCGCTTAAGAATATCTAGAAGTTGGTGGCTAAAAAAAGATCTATGCTCCTGCTCTAAAACCAAGCACTATATCCAACCCCCTAACTCAGTTTGAGAACAAAGTAGGGATGATTAATTTGAGAATGAGCCTAGAGGTGGTCTTCCATCATTTGAGGAGAGCTAGAGAAGAGGAGCAACGAGTCATGAATAATAGGGATTGGTTGACCCCTAAATTTTATCATGAATGCTTTAGAAGATGAGGTAAGTTTTGTCAGAAGGCCTTATCCTCTGTGATTCTCTGAATCATAATTTAATTTGACATGGATCCTTGTATACCATGATGTGGGGTGTCCTTTTTATATCATTCACTAAAAATCAGATTTAAAAGTGCAAGGTTTCTTGAGATTAGCTTTAGTCACCTTATTTTCATGCTCCCTTATCGAAATGGCATTCGGATGGTTCATGGGCTCGCCTATCAATGTAGGGAAATATTAGGAAGTAATGTCTTTAGAATTTCATACAATGAGAAGCCAAGAGTTAGCATGCTTAAGTTGTAACCGCAAGAAAAGATATGGTGTGACCTTCAAATGAATATTATCGCAAGTGGATGGCCCTTTAAGTAATTCTTTACCCTAGTTTAGGCTTTAAGACAGAAGAGGCTCTTTTGGTTGAAATTTTGCTAACTAGTTATCGCCATCATTTGGAGCATGATGATTTTGAAAACTTTATAGTGGTCTATGAGAAGGCTAAAAAGGTCGAGCATAGGATCTTGACAAGGGGATACCAGAATGTTATTGGGTCAGGTTTTCCTTCGAATTATGTTTTGAAAAGTTGATGAAGTCAAACCTTGGATTTCACTCTGTAGTGCTAGAGCCAAAGGTTAAGCATAACTTGTCTTACGAAATCGTGAAATCAATCGCAAATCTCACCAAGATATCAGGAGAAGAAGTCGAGCTTATGGATATAGTCAGAAGTGACATGCCCATCCTAATTGACATTGATATCTACATTTTAAAGTTTGACAAGAAAAAGAAGTTGTGGTAAGAGAAGAAGAAGTGGGTGTTGTGAGCCTTGACCTGATTGACTTAATTAGTTATGAGATGAAATACATTTTTTGTTGCATCTAATCCCTAATTACCTATTTTAGTATACCACTAAGATGAGGGTTACGGAAGAATGTGTTTGACGGGTGACTCGAAGTGGTAGGGCATATCAGCCCGATGAGCCCAAGCGTGTAAAGACCAAACAAGAGGAAAGAGACATTGAGCTCACCTTCGATAATCCTCTACCACCGCCATAGTTTGATGCAACAGTCCAAGAAGTTGATCCTCTGGTTGATCAGCTCAAGAACACCTAGGCCAAATTCAATATTTAGCAATTTCTTACTTTATCCAATGCGCACCATAGATGCCTTGTTTAAAAACTTCTTGAAATGGATGTTACTCCAACTACTTCTATTGTTGAGATGTGCGCAGAAAAAGGCCAAGGTTTTCCTCTAAGGGATAAGCCCAGTGTAATAAGTTTTGATTGATCGAATCTACCAAAAAATTCCACATGCATAATAAAGTACTTTCCATTCGGGTGCAGAATAAAGTACTTTCCATTCAGGTGCAGATTTTTGGCTAAATGATTCCTTGCGACATGGTAGATGATGGATCCGCTCTTAACCTTTATACCTTAAAGAATCTTCCTCATTTGGTCCTCAATAAATCTATGCTTCTAAATCCTGTACAATCATCCAAGCCTACGACGATACAAAGTGTGGGGTTATCAAAGTATTTGGGGTAGAAGTGGTTGTGGGGGAAGTTAAGGCCCAAGTGGCGTTCACCATTCCAGATATCCTGGTCACCTACTCACTCCTAAAAGCTGAATATCCTTTTACATAGGATCAATGAAATGCAAGACAAGATTCAAGTGCTCATGGACACCGACATAGAGGATGTTAAGGACATAGATTTTATTGCCAAAACCATAAACGCTACATGTCATAAGATCATCAATATGGAGGCATAATTGTAGGTCACACTGTCAACAAGTGATTTAAGAGGACTGCTCTAGTGTTTCCAACAATTTTCATGCCAAGGGTTTGGTCTGATAGCTCATCTTACCTGGTGACACCATTTTCTTCTTTAAGAGCGTAGTAGTCAAGAAATCCTTTCATCACGTAGCAGAGAGCACCTAGTTAATGAAATTGATCTAGTCTTGGTAGGGAAGCAAGAGATTTCCTCTCATTCCCTTGATTCCTTTAATGGATGCCTTAACTAACTGGTTTTATATTAGTTAACAAAGGAGGAGAAGGTAGCAAATGACTCGCGTAGAGCTACTCAACAATGAAAATCTCATCTACCACCAAGATCGCAACATCCACCAACTCAACATCCAAGAAAGCAGCCAAGAACATCTTGTTCATCATCTTTATAGCTACCACCAAGAGGAAGAGGCGATGCCAAACAAAGAATATAGTGTAGTTGTATCTAGAAAAACTTATTGTTCTTAATGTAAAACTTAGTATAGGACACAACTTGTGTACTTACTGAGTTATCAATATATAAAAGTTATAAGTTTTTCCCTCAAGTTAAGATCTTCTTAACTTTATATTATATTGTTAGTTTTTGCATAAGCTTGTGTGTTGCAGGAATCAACAAAGACCACTTAGTCCTAAATTCAAAGGAAAGCTTAGTGTTTTAAAAACCACTAGGTGCTATTCGGGTGGCTGGAGCCTCCAGAGACCTAGGCAGAGATTAATCGGTGCATAGGTGGAACTTAAGCGCTAAGCGCATCAGGGGTGACCTCAGAATAGCGCCTAGGCAGGGATTTTTAAAATAGTGGGAAAGCTCACTCAATATGGGGGAGTTTGAGCTGACTGAAGGAAATCCACTCGGCATGGGGGAATCTATATTGCTTAAGGAAGTTCACTTAGCATGGGGGAGTTTTACGTCACTTATCAGGTATTCCTATATCCATAAACTTTTACTTAGTTAATTTTTACTACTACCTAGTTTGTTATCTATTCCAAAATGGGAGAGATTGTTGAACCCAGGATGATAGTACCTCACGGTACTCTAGTTTTGGAGATAACAAATTATTTAAGATAGTGAAATAAATTAGGTACTAAGTATACTTTTAATTAAGTAGTCAGCTTGAGTTAGTTTTGTAGTAAAACAACTCAGCTTGACATAGACTTAGTTAGGTTATGGCTTAATGGTGCGATGGTTGCCAAGTTGAGTAACTTTACTTCAATGTTTATGCGATATATCTTAGTAAAAGCTGAGTACTCTATGCGATGCTAAGTTACTTTCACGCTGTTACTTTTAACTATTCTGTAAAGACAAAATATTCTTAGTTGATGCTTTTCAGGTCCCAAAAGGTATTTGGCATTGAAAATAAAAGAATAATAAAGGGGTCCTCACTATAAAAAGTTATCAGTACAGAATGTAGGGATATTTTCACAAAAATCCAAGTCAAAAGGAATTATATGACAACTCACAGTTTTATAGCATTGCCATACCAACGGCAACGTGAACAAAAGAATTTAATCAGCAATCTACACGTTACATCTCCCACACCTTATCTCATCTGAATTACTTGAAGGAAAAGAGTCATTGACGATATATTAATCAACGGATTAATATCGCGCCTCAATAGACAAAATTTCTATCTCTAAACATCTTTAAATCTGTTTCAAATAGATAGTTTTAGAAGTTGTATAGAGAAGAGATTTTGAGAGCTAAAATTAAGAGACTAGAGCATACTTTTACAACAGGGTGAATCATGTGAATTTCTAAAGAGCTGAAACTACATCAAAGCAATCACAACCTTCGAAATTTCAATCAAGCAATCTCAAATCAAAAAATGAATTCCAATCAGTTTGTAATACAGAGAAACCAATTAGAGTTAGATATTAGCTAAGTCAATCAACTATAAAGAAACCAACCCTGTATAAGTTGTGTTTCATGTTGTGCGTTCATAACTTATTCTATATTGTGTGAGATAAGTTTGAGAAGAGTACTCAAATTGAGTTGAGTGGTAATTAGGTTTGGAAGGTACTAGCTTGTAATTCTACCCGTTTTCAAAGGCTTCTTTACTTATTTAAAGGTATGAACACTAGTAAAATAAAGCTCGGAAAAGGTATCAGAGGACTGTAGGTAGGCTAGGTGTCAAGCCAGTATAAATCTAGGTGTTTTCTATCCTTTCATTTATCTTTTATCTTTGACAGCAGCACTCATAAATCAACACGCTACTCTATTTCATCTTGCTTGGAAAACCATCCTAAGCTGAGTAAGAATTTACTCAGAATAGTTTGTAAACAAACCAAGGTCAAATCAAGTTGATTGGTTTGTGTTTTACTCAGTTTTGCACTCAACACATTCATATCATCATACATCTAACTTAATTTGGCTAAGATTTTTAAATCATCAAAGAACAAGTTAAATCGTCATTCATCACATCTGTTCGATTATTTAAGCTAAGTGGACCAACATGGAATTTAACACTCATAATCCTAGATAACAATTTGGTAAAAAATGATGAGACGAAACTCAATATAGAAACACAAACATGGCATTTCAACCTGACAGATTTTCAAGCTTTGAGCTTCAATTTCTCATTCACCATTAATCCAATTTAGGCGTATAATATATCGTTGAAAAGCACTCGAAACGTAGATTAGAATAATATATTTCTTGTAATTTTTTAATCAAAACTTTTCATATAATTATTAACATCACCTTAATAATACACGTCTTTATTTTACCATATTTCCAACAAAATCTCTCAGAACTAAGGATGTGGCGAGGGGCATTTTCAAAAAAACACACATTTCTCAACCAAAATTACTAGATTTTACCAAAAAATTAATGAATTGATAGACTGAAGTTCCTCAAATCTAGATTTCCTGAATCTTAGATAGGTTCTTCGATTGCTTCTTGTTGGTTTTTTAAATCTTGGTAGCCCATTCAATTTGGTTTTGTTTCACTTTGTTGTACGATTAGATCTTTTTGTGCATCTTAGAGATTTTTTTCTTGCCTAAAATTTCTCTTCGTTTGTTCAATTTTCTTTAAGCTTCTCCATTTATTTCGACTCCATTTGATTTCATTAAATTAACAGATAATATGTTCTCACTTCTTTATTTCGATTTTTGAAAGATTTTCTTGATATTTTCACCAACAGAATGATGACGTCAATCTTGTACTGTTTTTATAGCTTCGATCAAAATTTCAATTGAATTATATATTCAATTGCTTCTTTCAAGTTCAACGATGAAGGTAGATAAGGTGATTGTTGCGTCGAAGACAATGTATATGATTTCATCTCGATTCTCGTAAATTGGTATCATTGGAGATGAACGTCGCCAATTTTAGATCCTTGTGACTACAAATAGAAAAAAAATTCCAGTCATTTTTATTTTTGCACGTAATAAAAACTTCCCACCCAAAGACCAGGCATGACATGTTGGCCTTGGCTAGGGAGAGAAAAGTTTGGTTCAGTTTTTTAACCGAATCGGAGTGAACCATTATAGGAAACTGTTAAACCAAAACCTAACTGAATTATTTCAAGTCGGACCAAAATAATTGTTAGGTTTTGGTTGTTTATAACCGATTTATTATTTTAAACTTTAAATTTGAATTTTTTTCTTTTTCGAATATGAATTTTAAATATAAAATGACTAAAAAATTACTATAAAAATTTTTCAACATATATAAATTGTTGTAAAAAAAAGTTTAATTTTCAGTGATAACTGCAAATTGAACATGAAAATAATTAATGATCCAATATTAAATTTAATAAATTTTATATATAATTAATTTGGTATTGTTTTTGCCAAGCAGAATCGAGTTGAAAACAATTAACAAAAAATATATAAACTGAAAACCTTACTGAATATATTCAGTTCGATTTGGTTTAGTTAGGTTTAACAATTTGATTAAGTTGTCAGTTTTTTTGCTTTCCCCTAGCCTTAGCCCCCATCTATGAAAAGAGCTTGTAGTAGATCTAGGTGTCACCGGGCTAATTGGGCATAATTAAAAAAATTAGTAACCTAAACTCGACCCTACCTATAAAAAATATGTCAGGTTCGGGTTGAGCGAACCTTTACAAAATAATTAAATCTCGAGCCAACCCATGAACCTACCAATTAACATTTTTAAATAAAAAATTATAATATGTGTTACTAAAATTTTTAACATTATGATTTATATTTGGATTATATAAAATGAATAAATATTTTTAATATATTAAATATTTTGAGTCGATAAATCAGACTTTTTGAGTTTTAATTTTAAAATCAACCTCATCTTATGTTTTGTTCAAGTTACTTAGGTGGTCATTATAGGGAGACCTATTTTCTAATTAGCTTGTCCAAACTCATAATATGAAAAGTAAACATGAACGGTCCCAAGTGCCCAAATTTACTTTTGTTTAAGAGCCGAGTATTTTTAATATCATGCTTTTTATACATACTACTTGTCCAAGGAAAATGATTATCTAATGTTGAGGTCAAATATTAAAATAATGTTGGCTCAATCTATGCCTTTCATTTCAAAATGAAATGTATGAATTAAAAATATGGAAAATTTTATAAATGGGCTTTTTTTAAGTTATTCCATCAGCCTAAGTTATGGGCCTTAACCTTTTTGACCAATTAACTTTCATTATAGCTCGAAATAAGCTCCTGAGCAAAACTTTTCACCTTGATTACGTTGCGCGTTTCAACTTCCATTCTCCCTCACTCTCTCTGACGGTTATTCACTCTGAACTCCCTCTAACGTTGCACTATCATTCTTCACAATCACCATCTCCTAAAACCACGTTCTCCTCTATAAACCGATGGTTTGTTTGCCTATTTAAATTCAAATCTTGAAAGGAAGTACCACGCGACACTGATTTCTGCAAAAAATCAACAAACAGCAAAAAACGAATATAGGTAAGATTTTGAAATACCTATATGAAGTTGAATCTCTCAAATGTGCTTCTATTTATGTTGATTTCCATCCAAATTAGATAACAATGGTAAAAAAAAGAGCATCACAGAAGTCGAGCGTTAAGAAACAGATAAAAAAACAGAAACTCAAGATAAAGGAAGCCGCATCTGAGAGCGAGGACAATGAAATACAGACGCAACCGAGTCATGTAACTTCAAATGCATTTAAAATTCAAAAGCGAGTGAAAAAATTGACTAAATATGGTATAAGATCACCATCTAGTAACATGGTAGTGATGTGGTAGGAATATGAAAATTAAAAACAAAGCAGAGTCTGTTTTTTATCTGGTTCTAAAATGGTAGTGACATGGTAAATCTGTTTAAAAATTGATGTAGTTTCTTGATAAACAGTCTATGAAAGGAGCATCATCTAGTAATATGGTAGGGACATGGTAATGGCATGATAGGGACATGGTAGTTAAAAACAAAGCCAAATCTGTTTTTTATCCGGTTCTAACATGGTAGTGACATGGTAGGGACATGGTAGGAACATGGTAGGAATACAAAAATTGACAAATCTGTTCAAAATTGATGTATGTATGTTGGTCCGTAAACCGGCTAATAACAACAGCAAGGGGGGGTGAATGCGAATACTGGGTAACTTTTATATTCTTTTCATTTTATAGTTAACTCAGTACAGTTTTTATATGCGTGCCGAGTGCGATATAAAAACTTATAAACTACTCAGCAAGGCTGGCATAGTTTATCTTCAGCCTCTTACTGAGTGAAGATTACTCAGTACAAGATGGATAACAAGCAATTATAAGAGAGATGAATGAGTAAGATGCTGATGAAGCTAAATGCTTAGAGTTAGAACGATTACACCTGAGATTTTATCCTACATCAGCCTCTGCCTAATCCAGTCCCCGAATCCCTCTCCGAGCTTTAATCCACTAGTGGTTCATTCCTTCAATAGGCGGAGAAGCCTTTACAATGGGTAGACACAATTACAGAAAGTCCCTCCTTTCTAACTACCGCTCAACCTCAGTTTGGGTACCCTTCTCAAACTGACACTTAAGTTGGATAGAATAAATTACAAAAAGTCCCTCCTTTCTAACTACCACTTCCTCAATTTGGGTAACCTTCCCAAACTAACACTCAAGATCTCAGAAGAGATTTGTGAACTAAATTCGACTTATAAAATGTTGAATCCTTACAATGTTATATCTCAAAATGGATTCTCTCTATTACAAACAGATATAGAAATGATTGTTTGCTTGCTTGATTTGAATTTCTGGGAAGCTAGAATGATAGTGGCTTAGTTCTTAGGAAATTCAATGTGATTTGCAGTTCACTTATCTTTCGACGTCTGCTTCAGTATTCTATTTATACTTAAAGGATTTGTAGGGTAACCGTTGTACACTTCTCATCTCTGTAGTTCTTTAATATTTCTTCTCTTCACGTCTTTCAAATCTTCCAGTTGGAGATAGCTTCTGGGACATTTAGAGATAAAAAAATGTTGAGGCGAGATAAGCTTCAATGGACGAAAGCTCTTTTATCTTCAAGTGAAACCGATTTGGAGAGAGAGAGATGCATGTTGTGCAACGTACAATCTTGATTAGTTGAAGTTGCTGACATGTTCTAGCACACACAGAGACACTAAGGAATGGTGGTTGATAGAGGCACACTCTACTTGGACTTTTGTGAAAAAGTATCAGACAAACTTTAGTGGAGTGGAGCCATTTGGACTTGTTGTGAATATTCTATTTTTTGCTGCATTGATTAAGAAAGTAACAAAAGAGAGTATTCTGTTTCTTAACAGAAACCGTTAGTAGTACAGCTGTCAATTAATTCTCAAAGTGTTATAATAAAGAATTGCTTTTAATTAATAAAATCAACACTCAGTTTGTGCTGAGTGACTATTGCCTAAACTGCATAGTACTCAGCATGGATTCTACTTAGTAAAGCAGAACTCAGCTTTTCCTATCTAAGCCGTAATTTAATTAATTACTTATAGTAAACTGAGTTGATTTTTCCACAATACTCAAGTATACTTCATTAATTAAGAGTATACTTAGTACCTAATTGAATTCGCTGTCCTATTCGGTTTGCTATTTTCAAAACGTTTTTAAGTACTTGTTAGGTACTAATTAACTTGGGTTCTACAATGTAGTTTCCTGGTAAAAAAACCAGTGAAAGGATCATCATCTAGTAACATGGTAGACACATGGTAGGAACATGGGTAGTTGTGTTTTAGGGTTGATGAACATGGTAGGGACATGGTAGGAAAAATGAACTCAATAATAAGAGAAAACAGATTCTACTTATTATTTGGTAGGAACATTGTAGGATGATAAAAAATGAGAGACATCATCAAAATAAATATAGTAGGAGCATAGTGGGAAAGAAAACATTGACAAATTTGTTAAAAATTTGATGTAGATTCCTGATCTAGTAACATGGTGGGGATATGGTGGTGACATGGTAGGGACATGGTGGTGACATGGTAGAAAGATAAAAAAAATACAAAAATCTTGAAAATAACACTGCATTTTCCTGGCAGAAAAGGTAATAAAATTAAAATGATTTGTTGAACCAATGAGAATCGGGTAGGAAAGTGGTAGTTACATGGTAGGAAATTGAGATTAACTTCTTTTCACAATCTTGATGCAAAAACTAAAAAACACATTTTGACATTTTTGCAGAAACTACCGCTGGTGATACCAGTAAAAGAAAATTATAATGCTGGGGTTAAGACAGCATCTGACAAGAAGGTGATCGACTTCGTAAACAACAATGCATCAAACGAGCAAGTCAAATAGCCGTTGGAGGCAACCATCTTCAGGAAATTCCTGAAAAACAACAAAATGAGTGCACACAAAAACTTGTTTCACAACCTGTTGATAAGGGAGATTGATCAGGAAAATGAAAATTGCTTGTTTTTCCTGATAGGAGAGAAACCAGTCTATTCTGGCAAGGAGCACTTCATCCTGATCACTAGACTACGATCAATACCTGAGGATGGTTACAAAGTATTGAGGACTGGTGAATCCAATGACTTCTACGAGAAGTACTTCCCCAGACATGATGGAATAATAACAAAGGTGATGGTGGAGAAGATCCTAGTGAGGAATGATATAAGCAGCAATGGAAGCTTAAAAGTGGAGACAAACGATGACTGGATCATCCTGACAATCGTGTATTTCATCAACTGCTACCTGATAAGTGTATAATTACACTTATTATCATATTAGATTTATACACTAAACACTATAGTTTAAGTCATTTTTATACTTCATATAAAAGATTTCACGTGGTATGTAGTTATTTTTTTATGCAAATGTAGATACAAGGTAAAACTTGGGAGTAAAATTATCTAAAGTGGTTCCTATAAAAAAAGAGCGAAAAAAGTGCAAACAGATGCGTGGAACTTAAAGATTTGGCTTAGGATTGAAGCTGTCAAAGATTAGTGAAGTTACAAGGAGAATTCTGAAGAAAAATGCAATTCACGGTCGCGACAACCATTCGCGATCACAACTTGTTCTTCTTCAAAATAGAAATATGTCGATCATGCGATCGTGACTTGGATGGTTTTCTAGTTTAATCTTCTTAACTACCAACCGCCAGATATGGACGATCAACCACCATCAACTACCAACGAATAGACACCTATCAGAAATCAACCAATCATGAAAAGGTGCCTATCCATTGTGAATTAGATTGAAGCTTCTCAACCAATCACAATGAAGTGATGTAATCATTGACCAATGGACACGACTCTTTGTATGGATAGATGCAACCCTTTGAACTCTATAAATAGGGCTCCAAACCTTACAATTTCGTGCAATTAAGTAGAGGGAAAATATTAGAGTGCATGAGAGAGATATAGTGTGTGTATAGATAGAGAATTCGCTACGTTCATAAGTGTTAGGGAGAAAATGTTTAAGTGATTCAAATCCTTGTTTCGATCACTAGATTTCTCTATATTCTTGAGCGATTATTGTATAAGTGTACTTGTAAATCACTCATCAATAAAAGTTTTCATTCTTCAATATTCGTTTATTCGATATTCACAAAGAATAGCATCCTAGTGGAGGTTCTATACGGGCCAAGACCGAATTCGAAGCATATGCAAGAATTGTGGGAATTGACGACTCCCATTAAAGAGTGGATACGGTTTGATCAACTTTAGCTTTCACTTGCATACCTTGCAACTTTGCTTTGCTTTCTACTTATACTTTCTATTTCAAAGTTTATGATATGTCTATGTGTCATAATGCGTATTTC
>CATIWQ010022106.1:0-31189 GCA_949673415.1 Euphorbia schlechtendalii | reverse complement strand
CATACATACATGTATGTATGTATGTATGTATGTATTTATGTATGTATGTATCTACGTATGTATGTATGTATGTATGTATGTATGTATGTATGTATGTATGTATGTATGTGTATGTGTATGTATGTTTAGATGTGTGTGTGTGTCATATTTCCCCTTATTTTATTTCAAAATCAAAAATCATACCAATTTTTCCCTGACATATTTTCCAAATCAACTAATCTTTTAAAATTGCCTAACTAAGATTCCTAATCATTCCAAAAAATATCCGAAATTTCGAATCTTGCAAAAACCAAACATTCCTAAAAATATCAAAATCAAAAGTCAATTCGAAATTCTCATCTCAAAAATAACCAATTCTTTCCGAAAGCTAATCAGTAGCTACCTTAACAAAATTTCATCCTCTTGTGTCAGATCTCCCGGGAGATTCATCACCTTCCCAATAGGGAAGCCATCAAAAAATTCCATCCTCCTATGTTAGATCTCCTTGGAGATTCATCACCATCCCAATAGGGAAGACATCACCAAATTCCATTTTCCTATGCCAGATCTCCCCGTAGATTGATCACCTTCCCAATAGGCAATTCATCCAAAATTCCATCCTCTTATGTCGGATCTCGACAGAGATTCATCACCTTCCCATTAAGGAATCCATCACAAAATTCTATCTTCTTCAATGTAATCTTCCCGAAGATTCATCATCTTATTCCCAATACAGAAGCCACAACAAAATTCCATCCTCCTGTGTTAGATCTCCTCGGAGATTCATCAACTACCCAATAGGAAAGCCATCACAAAATTCCATCCTCTTGTGTCAGATCTCCCCGGAGATTCATCACCAACCAGATAGGGAAAGCATCACAAAATTCCATCCTCCTATGTCAGATCTCCTTCCCAAAAGGGAAGGAGATTCATCACCTTTCCAATAGGGAAGCCATTACGAAATTCCATCCTCCTATGTTGAATCTCCGATAGATTCATCACCTTCCCAATAAAGAAGCCATCATGATATTTCATCCTCTTGTGTTTGATCTCCTCGATGATTCACCACCTTCACAATAAAGATGCCATCACAAAATTCCATCCTTTGATGTCGGATCTCGCAAAGATTCATCACCTTCCCAATTGAAAGCCATCACAAAATTTCATCCTCTTGTGTCAAATCATCCCAGAATATCATAACCTTTCCAATAGGGAAGTCATCACAAAATTTCATCCTCTTATGTCAGATCTCCCCAGAGATTTATCACAAAATTCAAGGAAATTCTAAAGATCTTTACCAATCTAGTTTTGATTCACGCATGCATGTTAAATCTTATGAATGAGCAGGTATACCCTCATGCTATCAATAATGAGCAGAGGATGTCAAAGATAACCACCATCCGATCATTCTTGATTGAAGGGATAAAGGTTTTTGTTTCCTAATAAAATCAATCAAAGAATTATCATATTCCCCCAATATGCTTCCAACCCTTGCCGCGCACTCTATCGTACGATCATAAAAGACTTTGTCTATTATAACCTACGAGGGGCAAACCGTGAGCACGGATTTTCACAACCCTCAAAGCCGATGATGAAATATTGTCATTTTATATTTTGTTTAGCTAAATGTTTTAGTTTCAAAGTCCATCGCTTGAATTTGCCTTCAAAACCTACTAAAATTCATGCCGAAAACCTCAAAACTAATCATAAACACAAAGTTGTTAGTGAAAGGGGTAGGCAAGCTACCGGGATCAATTAATCTCAATACTGCCTTCATGATTCTGGTATCCTAATCGAATTTGGGCTACCGGAATCACTTAGTTTCCCTTTCATTTTAGCCAACTTAAAACAATTTTTTCCTATTCTAAATCACTGAAAATGGTAACGGGATTAGAAAATCGGTACCGTAATCAATCTAATTTAATAAAAGATTCGATTCATTTCATTTTAAATCAGAAAAAGACTTGATTTATTTGTTTCTTTTCCAAATGATTGATATTTAAAAAAATTTTACCCATTTTCCCTATAAAATAGGACTAATATCTCTGTATTTTGGATAAGACTTTTGATTCAAAAACTCTTAAGTTCCAAAAAATACAAAGCCAAAATCCACCCCGATCTTGTGAAAAGTTTTGAACAAACAAAGGAATTATTTGATTCATTCATTTGTTCATTATCGATTCTTGTTCAGTTGCAACCAAACCCCAAACACCAACCTGTTTACTTCCTCGAAGGCAAATCCAAGCTACTTGATGTTGGATCTAACTTAATGGTGGGTCCTAAACAAAAAAGGTAGACTTTGTATTTTCATTTTGTATCTATTCCTTTTATTTTTCTCGATTCTATAAGTCGAGAGGTAATATAACCGATAGCTTAAGGGTTGCGTGTCGCTTCCGGGTAAGTCCTCTAAACCCCCTACGTACTTATCTATATATATATACATGTTTGAAAATGATTAAAAGTTTGATTAAATAAGTAAACTTGGCTATAAATTGGGTAAAAACAACCGAAAACAAAATATTACACGAAAACGATGTTTGGGGGCATTCTGTCCACAAACTTGGTAGGGATGATTCGAAATCGGCACCAGGTTTGCAATCCCTCAACCGAGTTCGAAAGTAGAAAGCCTCATGTTTTCCTATTTTTCCATTTTAACCCTTGTTTTGCAGATTTTCTTGAACCGATTTAAGTTCTAACCCACTATAAGTACCTTGTATGAAACTTTGGTTGAGTAGTTGGGTGTAACCATTTGTATTATGCCAGGATGTTGTGTTAGATTAACTAAGATCAGGCTAAAAGCAACGTTTTCTTCTCATCTTCAGTTTTCTTAATGATCTTAGGTAAAATGAATGCATTAAATATTAAATATTTGTATAACTTTAGTTTGTAACAAGAAATTAACTTTAACAATGAAGTAGTTAACTTTGTCCAAACCCGAATCTCTAAATTTAAGGTATAGATTTGCCCTTGAAAGCGATGCTATACCATAATCAACCTCGAAGAGCTGATCCAGGTGGCAACTCTATGTCTTTATTTAGGAATTTAGGTTCCTTAATCTTTTAAATTATTCCGGAAGTAGCTTGATTCTTATTTGGAATGAGTTTAATGGAAAGAAATGCTCGGCACGTCCCCAAAAGTAGCATATGTTCCGAACTGTGAAACATGTCCTGAAAATAGCAACTGTCCGGGAATAAAACCCGACCAGATCGCTAAAGGCCAGTCTGAAACATCATTCCCTCACACTCGTGTATAGAGATATCTCTGCCTTTGTAATTCTATACAAGAATACTTTTCTCTTGTATATTATCACTGTAAACGTAATACTAATTATCAAGAGTACTTGGAATTTAAACATGAATGGGTATTAGGGCTTAATTTATCTTACTGCTTCACCCCCTACCAAAAATGGAAAATAAATGAAGACTCCAATCCATACCCACCTCCTTTTGTTAAAAATGATACTTCCACTTTCGAAACGAGTTGTTGAGATGTTAATTTGGTTCTACCGGTTGGACGAAAGAAGCTGGCTTCTTCTTCATTCCCTCGTAAAACTACTTATCAAATATTCCATTAACACATTCTTCGAAATTTTCATGAAACTTCAATGTGCTATGTGTTTCAAGTGTTTCTAGCTTTGAAATCCCAAGTTCTTATCAACATTTCTGCAAAAACAAAATATATTAAAACAAATGCAAATCACAAAGAAGTTTGAGTGTGTTGTTATTTGCTTTTTAAGAGAATATTAGTTGTCTACTTTCACTGTTCTTTTCAATTATAACGTAAAAGGTAGATGAAGCAAAACAGAAATAAAAAGAATGAAATTCATCAATTTCAAAGCGATTTTACCTTCTTGATTTGTGTTTAGCAGAAGATTTTTTGAGTCGATTGCTTATGTCAATGGTGAATTCGGGTAGTCTTAAGAAATGAGGTACATGACTGATAATCTTTTTCATTCCCACGTTTTATATGCACATGACATCTTTTGCACAGCCTCTCCATATCAAGGAGACTATCTAATATGAAGGTTGTTCTTGATGTCTTTGAGCTTTATGGAATGAATTTGAGTCAATGGCTGAACTGGGGGAACTCGAATATATACTTCATTGATTCAGTGAAAAACCAAAGGGCTAATAATCTGGCTGACATCACGGGCATTAACTGTGGCCAAGTGCCTTTTTCCTACCTTGGGGTCCTCTTGTATAGCGGAACACGTAGGGCAGCCCATCCAAGGCCAATTTATCATAAAATTATTCAGAGATTTGCTGGTTGGATTGGGAACTCTTTGTCTATGGTTGGCCGTGTGGTGCTTGTACAATCAATAATGCATAACTCCTTGATATATTCTTTTATGGTGTATAAATGGTCTAGTTCCTAGATCTTTGACGACAAAAGAAGGACAATTTATATTTGTTTTCCTCAATCGTAATTTTAAAGTTTATATAGAGGACAATTTTGTTTATGGTTCCCAAAACATCGTTATAATGGATAAGGGGACGATTGTTTTTCAATAAAATAATATCAAATAATTATATATTATTTATTAATAATAGAGGAAAAAATAGGATGGATTGCACGATCCACTCTTCTTTCTCTTCTTGGTTGCAGTTCCTTTTGCAATTCGTATACTTTCTTTCTCTTCTCCATTGCAGTTCTTATGCAACTTCATATCCACTATCAAATGATATTTTTCAATTTTTACAAAGTTACTTCACTTAGGTAATCTTCAAGAATGACTATATCACACTTTGATCCTCGAAACCCTCTTTCTATATGATAATTTAGGGTTTCATAAGATATTCTAAATTTGAGCGGTTTGCCTAAGTAGAATCTGTATCCACTCTTTTTTCCCTATTCTCTCCGTTTCCTCCAAATCTATTTTGTCTTTTCTTCGTTTCACCGATGTGAATTACCTGCTTCTTAGATCTACTCGCTTTGTCCTTCGATATGGTACATCTCATACTCTTTATATGCTTCCTGTAATTCTATTGACTTATTTTGTGTTTTTTAGTTTTAATTGTAATCTTTTTTGGGTGCTATCGTGATTCTTTTGCATACATTTTTACTTTTTTGTATTTTTTACGGTTTCCGTTTGGTTTGCAACTTGGAATAAGTTTTTTATGCTTTATAGCACATTTTTTTATGAATTTTTGCTAATTTCCCTTGGTTTTCTTGGATTGGGGTTAAACTTATTAATTTTCTTCTCTTAGTTACTTTTGTTTTCATGTATATACTGGAGTACTGATCTTAGAGCCTTTGATTTCTCGATAACCTAATAGCTCTTACATGTTTAGGTGCCTAGACAATTTGTTAAAGTTTGACTTATATGTGATGTATGGCTCAATAGTTATTGGGTTTTTACTTGTGCTTGTGTTCAATTTTTTTCATTTTTGATAGTATATATAAATATTTCATCTCACTCTGGTAATTCATATGAACAAGTCGCAAGTTATTTGTAGCTTATGTCTATTTGTGTGTTTGGTAATATGGAGATGGCCCAACTTTTGATTAATACCGGCATTTGTCTTCTTGAGATTGCCTATGGTATATTTATGGTGGTGGAAAGAAAGATGTCAAGTCTGATCTTTTTATTCTCCGAACTTTAATATTTATACAAGAGCATTGGGTAAATTTTTTTATTAACTTAAGTGACTTGTAAATTGCAATAGAGTGCATGGTACGATACAATGGATCATTTAGACTCATGCTATGTTTAGATATACGTTTTGCAATTAAGCTTCATATAGTACCTACTTGCTATGTGTTGATTGAATTATTTGGTGGTTATGTAACTTTGAGAACCTGAAGCTTATAGGTGTATTTCCTTAAATGATATATACTTCTGAAAGAACTTATAAATCTTTCTCTTAATTAAATAGGATCTGGGTATCCAATTTTTCATCCATTAGTTTTCATGTCTCCATTAATGCTTTTCTTGAATCTTCTGCTTTAGCTAAAAAGTAATCAATTTTATATACATAATGATTGTTTACTTCTTGTTAAAACTTCAAAAGAGTTTCGTGAAACTATTTCTGTCAAGATATCCATAAATTATGAAATTCTTTTGGCTTTTAGTGCAAATTTCGTTGATGGTTCTAGTTTGGTAGTTCGTAACTCACTCCTTCCTCATCAATCCTTATGCATATTCCTGTGAAGGTTAAGCACCTCTTTATTTTTCCATACTTCTTATTTCCTCTTACTTATGGTTTTGTGATTAAACTTACAACATGTTTCCATTTTTCAAAATACAATATAACTTCCAGGTTATTATTGCTTTGTCTTTGTTAAGATGCTACATGAACTTATTGATATTTTTTTTATAAGACTAAGTTGATTTCTATTGTCAGCAAACTTAGGAGTTTATATAGAGATATTCAAATGGATTCAGTAACTTACCTCCATCTAGCTAATGGTCACTATATGACATTCTGTTTCAGAACTAGCAAAACCATTTTGCTACACTATTTAAATTTCCTAATGGTTGGTCTAATGACAAGGTAACTATTATCTTGACTATTATTCTAATATTTAATTGATTAGCTAAGTACATTGTGGTTGGAATTATTCATATGTAATTTGTTTTTTATACTCGTACATAATACAGTTGAAAGGCAACATCATATTTTGAAATCTTTTTAATATTGTGGTTTTAATGGGTGGAGGTGGATTATTTGCAAGTGGTGGTAATAGCTAAGGATTTTACTCAAGGCTATGTAAGCTTTATAGCGTGTATGACCTCTCATTGTCAATGACCATTCTGTACGTACATGATAACTGATAAGTACTCTGCAATACTTACTTTCTTGTTCTAAGAAATATAATATACAAATGTTTGGATTTTCATAGTTGTTGGATCTACCTTGAATTAAATATATTTTCATTTCTTTAGTAACTTCTCTTTGCTTTTTAGCCATTTTGGAGGCTGTGGAAAGTTTCTAGAAGTGATGGCCTGCTGAATTAATAAAGTTAAATTTAATAAAATAAATGAACTGATAAAGTCATCAAGAGAAAGATAAGCAACGGATGAAGATAAAGTTCAAATTAATCAATAAATTTATGAAGACATAAGTGGCAGAAACAAATATGAAAGTTACAACATGAAGAACATTTACATATTTCAGTTTGTGTAGAATTAATATTCATATTTATGTCTTTGTTTAACTGTTGATTACAAAATCTATATAAAGAGTTCATTTCAACATTTGTATTCATCAAGTCTAGAGAAAAACAAATGGAGTTAAAAAGTATAATCATAGTCTTGTGAGTTTTTTGTTATTTTATTTTATTAGTATTACTTCCAATATCCTCCAACAAAGTGGTATTAGAGCTAGGTTGTGTGAGAGTCGTGAGAATTTTATTCTTTTGAATAAATATTCTTCTTGAGTGTTTGAGAGACCCTACCACAAAAAAGATAAAATGAACACAACAATTTTCCCTTCAATTTTCCTCAGCTCACTAAAACCAATTACAAAAATTGGTACATCAAAATGAAAGTCATACTAGGAGCCCAAGATGTTTGAGACATTGTCGAAATTGGCTATGTAGTCCCTATCCCAACTGAAAATGCACAATTATTTTAGGCGGAAAGAAATTGTTTGCATAAGAATCGTAGGAGTGACTAGAAGGTGCTTAGTTTAATCCATCAAGGTTTAGATGATGTGATGTTTGAGAAGGTAGCAGAAGCAACTACCTCCAAGCAAGCTTGGGACATTTTACGAGCTTCTCTTCAAGGAGAAGAAAAGGTATATATTGTGCGATTACAGATGTTGCGGGGTGAGTTCGAGATGATGAAAATAAAGGAGATGGAAATAATTGTTGATTATTCCTCATGAGGTAAAATCTGTCGTAAATCAAATGCGGCAATATGGAGTAAAAATTAAAGAGTCGAGAATTGTTGAGAAGTTTCCACAATCGTTACCACCAAAGTTTGACTATATAGTAGTAGCCATCGAAGAGTCAAGAGATACGAGTGCAATGGTGGCTGACAAAGTTATTGGATCATTGCAAGCACGTAAGGAAAGATTAAATAGACAAAAATAAGAACCTATTGAGCAAGTCCTTGCAACAAAGGCATCATTGCGAGAAAAGGAAAGCCGAGATTCTAGTCAAACTAGAAGAGGACGCGGTAGAGGTCATGGAGGAAATTGAAGAGGAAGAGGATGTGGCAGAAATCACCAATTCTGAAGAGGTGATAATAATGATGAAAACAACAAGTCCACAAGAGGCAGAGGCAGAGGTCGTGGACATGGTTGAGGATGAGGAAGAGGCTACTGGAGACAGAATGATGGACGAGACAATGTCCAATGTGCAATGTTACAATTGCTTGAATTATGGCTAGCACGCATCAAAATGTGTAGAAATCCACCTAGGCAAGTGCAGGAAGCTGCCAACAACATACAAGAGGAGGATGTAGACGACATAGTATTGCTCACCCATGAAGGTGAATTGAGTCTTGATAATAACATATGGTATCTTGACAATGGAGCAAGTAATCATATGTGCGGAGACAAGAAATTATTCATAGAGCTAGACCATTCTTTCAACGGAAATGTTGTTTTTGGGAATTCATCTAAAGTTCCCATCGATGGTACAGGAACCATTCTCATTCGTTTAAAGAATGGAGAATACTAATTCATCGGCAACGTGTATTACATTCAAAACCTAAAAAGCAATATTTTAAGTTTGGGATAACTATTGGAGAAAAACTACAAAGTTCACATGGTGAATCGAAAGTTGTTGTTATGGAATGACAAAAAGGAGTTGTTAGCATGTGTGCCTATGTCAAGGAATAGGATGTTTACACTCAACATCAAGACGGATGTAGCTAAGTGCTTGAAAGCTTGTGTGAAGGATTCTGATTGGTTGTGGCACTTAAGATGCGGACATCAAAACTTTGGAGGACTAAAATTGATGAGTCAGAAGAAGATGGTACATGGTCTTCCCTTGATTGATAAACCCCACCAACTTTGTGAAGGATGTCTTGTTGGAAAAAAATCAAGAACCAGTTTTCCAAAAGAATCTATGTCGAGAGCTAGGGAACCACTCGAGCTCATTCATAGCGATGTTTGTGGACCAATTACTCCAATGTCATTGGGAGCAATAAATATTTATTGCTATTCATTGATGATTATAGTAGAAAGATGTGGGTTTATTTTTTGAAGGAAAAATCAGAAAATTTTTTAGCGTTTAAGAAATTCAAGGCACTCGTTGAGAAAGAAAGTGGCTATTACATCAAGGCCCTAAGATTTGATAGAGGGGGAGAATTCACATCCAATGAATTCAAAACATTCTGTGAAGAGCATGGAATCCGCCATTTCCTGTAAATCCTAAGATCACCCCAACCAAAACGATGTTGTTGAAAGAAAGAATCGAATAGTTATTGATATGGTCAGAAGTAGGTTGAAGAATAAGAATTTGCCCAAGGAGTTGTGGACACAAGCTGTTGATTGTTCTGTGTATATCCTGAACAGGTCCTCGATAACAAGTGTTCTTGATATGACACCCTAAGAAGCATGGAGTGGGAGAAAGCCCAATATCTCTCATTTTCATGTTTTTGGAAGTGTTACACATGTTCATGTTGCAGATGAAGAATGAAGAAAGTTGGATGACAAAAATACTCAGAATTTTCTAAAGGATACAAAATGTTTGATCCTAATATAGGAAAAATTATCATTAGTAGAGATGTGACTATTGATGAAGAAGCAGTATAGGATTGGAGTGACCACAAGGAGAGGAATTATAGTTTTTATCCTTTCACAATGGACGAAAATAGTGAGCATGAGCCAGAGGAGCAAGCCACAACATCGATGATGAATAGTCCGATTTCAGGTTCATCTCTTGAGCAAGGAGAAAGCTCTAGTGAAAGTTCTAGAGAGAGGCAAAGAAAGTTTAGAAGCATTGAAGATCTTTATGATGTTACAAGAGATCTCATTGAAGAATTAACTCTTTACTTTCATCTTATTGATAGTGAATCCATTGATGCTGAAGAAGCAATGAAAGACGAGAGATGGAGAAAAGCCATGGAGGAGGAGATCCAGGCAATTGAGAAGAATGAGACGTGGGAGTTAACTAAACTTCCAACAGACAAAAAGCCCATTGGTGTTAAGTGGGTATTCAAGGCAAAGAAAGATGCTAATGGAGAAATTGTATGACATAAGGCGAGATTAGTTGCGAAGGGATATAGTAAAAAACCGGGGATTGACTATGATGAAGTTTTTGCACCTGTTGCAAGGATGGAGACTATCAAGCTAGTGATCTGAATTGCTGCTCAAAATGGATGGAAGATCCATCAAATGGATGTTAAGTCGACATTTCTAAATGGATACTTGGAGGAGGAAATTTATGTCCAACAACCGCTTGGTTACATTAGCAAAGGGCATGAAGAAAAAGTGTTGAAGAAGGCACTATATGGACTCAAGCAAGCACCAAGAGCTTGGAATAGTTGCATTGACAAATACTTTCAAGAGAACGGTTTTGTCAAATGCCCATATGAATATGCGATGTATGTGAAAGTGAAGAATGGAGACATGTTGCTTGTATGCTTGTATGTTGATGATCTTATTTTCAATGGGAACAATCCTCAAATGTTTGACGATTTCAAGAGGACAATGACTCATGAATTTAAGATGACTAATATTGGGTTAATGTCATACTACCTAGGCATTGAAATGAAGCAGAGTGGTGATGGCATTTTTATTTCTCAAAGTGGCTTTACCAAAGAGATCTTGAAGAAATTCAAGATGGAGAATTGTAATCCCGTTAACACCACGGTCGAATGCAGTTTGAAATTGACCAAAGATGAAGATGGAGAAAGAGTGAACCCAACCGTATTCCGAAGTCTTATTGGAAGTTTGAGATACTTGACATGTACTAGGCCCGATGTATTGTATGTAGTTGGGCTAGTGAGCAGGTACATGGAAGTACCAAGAGAGTCTCATTGGGATGCGGTGAAAAGAATACTCCATTATGTGAAAGGTACAACTATTTTTGGACTGCGCTACTTGAGATCTGACATGTTCAAGTTAGTTGGATACAGTGATAGTGATTGGGCTGATGATAAGAATGATCGAAAGAGCACTAGCGGATTTGTATTTTTTCTTGGTGATATAGCATTTACATGGAGTTTAAAGAAGCAACTTATTGTGACATTGTCAACCTATAAAGCTATATATTGCTGCAATATCATGTGTGTCTCATGCAATATGGCTACGAAGACTATTGAAGGAACTTCAAATGAAACAACATGATCCAACAGTTATTTTGGTCGATAATAAATCAACGCTGACGTCAGCAAAAAATCCAATCTTCCATGATCGAAGTAAGCACATTGATACAAGATATCATTTCATTAGAGAATGTATCGAACAAAAGGAAGTGACATTGAAGTATGTGAAGATGCAATGTCAAATTGCGGACATCTTTACGAAATCGCTCAAGTATGAAATGTATAGCCAGTTGCGAGCATTGTTGGGTGTTACTGATGATTAAATTTAAGGAGGAGTATTGAATTAATAAAGTTTAATTTAATAAAACAAATGAACTGATAAAGCCATCAAGAGAAAGATGAGCAACGGATGAAGATAAAGTCCAAATAAATCAATAAATTTATGAAGACATAAGTGGCAGAAACAAATATGAAAGTTACAATATGAAGAACTTTTACATTTTTCAGTTTGTGTAGAATTAATATTCATATTTATGTCTTTGTTTAACTGTTGATTACAAACTCTATATAAAGAGTTCATTTCAACATTTGTATTCATCAAGTCCAGAGAAGAACAAATTGAGTTAAAAAGTATAATCGTAGTCTTGTGATTTTTTTTATTTTATTTTATTAGTATTACTTCCAATTTCCTCCAACATGGCCATGGAGTTATAGGTATTCTTCTATATTTGAAGTTTTTCATGTCTGTTATTCAAGTCTCACACTGTTCAAGTACAAGAAAAATATATCTTTTACAAGTTTGTCGGAAGCTATTTTTGTTTAACCTGCACATGTTTATAGTTGTTTTTGTTAGGTCTGCACATTGTCATAAAATTGGAAATGCTCCAATGACATAAGAAAGTTGTGGATGAGAGTCTATAGATAGAGGTAGTTGTTTAAATTTGTCAATTGTTGCACCATATTCGTGGTTCAGAAGTTTGCTTTATGTTGCCTGTAACTTCCAGTAAACTTTATTTATTATCATTGAGCTAAATATTGTTGGTGATTTAATTTTACTTTTGACTTCTCATCTTGCACTAGGTTACTCTTGTCATTTGTAGAATGACGGTGCTTTAACGGTGCATTGTATCATATATGTCACATGAGTGGTTTTTTATGAATACAAATTATAGAATGAGTGGCGGAAGTCTATTGCTCTTTCATGATAAGCATTACATGCTCCAATCTTTAGCATATGCAATCAAGAGTAAGACTAAGGAGGTAGACTTTATTGCATATACAGATTGACTGTTGAACATGTTATGATATTTTTTAGTATCAAATCGGCAGCTCAAATTCATATCTTCGTCTAATTTTGAGACATTTACTTTATGCTTTAGACTCATATGGGGCATCGCTACTTTCTTAGGTCCATCTGCTCAACCTGTAACTTCAATTCCAAATAATAATTCTGAACTTTTAAGTTATTCTTATTTATTGTAGTTGCTTGTCAAATATAATGAAATGAGACTTGTTGAATGATATATAAAACACAGTTCTCTTCAATCCAAATATTATTCATTTTAATATATTCTTTGTATGCCTTTTATCCCTAATGAAATTGTCTTCTTTTTTGCATAGGGACATGAGGACAAATAATTGTCGTCTAAATTATGAGGGAGTCAGCCCTATACATTAAGGACAAAAATGGTCTCTTTGTCTGGGGACGTATAGTCATCCTCGATTGCAAGGACAAAAGTTGTTGCCTTAAGTTGGGGACGAAATTTGTCAATATTTTGGTGATGTTATTTGTCCCCGTTCTTAAAGATGATAAACATCCTCTAAGTACAAACGACTTCCCTTTTTGTCTCCTATAGATTCGGGGACGGGGGCATTGGGAACGACTACTAGGGATGAACAGATCGTCCTCAAAGGTTTTAAAGGACAATTTTTCATGCTTTTGGGGACAATTTGTGTTGTCCCCAAAAGTCCCTTTTTTTGTAGTGAATATGAATGTTTTTTTGTTTATGTCAAGGTTTTGCTCATGTTGAGTTTAATTATTCCTTCTTAATCCTATTTTTCTTTTTACTATTCTTGTTTGTTGTTCTTTTTTATTAATGATATTTGAGTCCAGTTTTCAGGCCTCAACTTATAGCTAAAAAAAGGGACTTGAAAGAGCAATCTAGAATTTTATTTGGATTGGAAGCACGGAGAAAAGGAGATTGATAACTGTCCCATGGTAGATTTGCACTAAACCTATCACGACAGGTGGCCTCGGATTGAAAAAGATTAAGGATATCAACAAATCCATGCTTGCGAAATATTCTTGGGAAGTGATCATTAGGGTTTCTCTCAATTTTGAGGGCATGTATTTCAAAAACAATTTGACCCTCGATTGGATTAGCAATTCAAGCATCTGAATTCAAGACAAGTTTATTTATTGTCTTCTTCGTGAAAATATTTTTTTGGTACATTGGGCAGAATTCGAGGATGAGTTTCTGGATACGGAGTGGGTCCTTCCGATGCTATGGGATCAACTTAATCTTGCAGTGGCACTTTTCATTTTTCATATCATTTTCTTATTCAATATGTCAATTCTCTCATACAATCGATCAAAAATCAATTATTATTCCCCAAATGTTGTCGAAATTGTGACAAACAGTTCGTAATCCAATCGAGTGTAAAACATTCTCGACTTCGCATTTAAATTCTCAAATCCAGGCATCGGAAAAAAGGAGAAACCTGATGGAGAGCGAAAACCCTACCCCTACCCCAGCCCTATACCGCCGTCAACCTTCATGTCGTCCTCTAGACGGAAATGCTGTCAACATGTCCATTCAGCCACCATCCCAGCCTTCCCATAACAGATGGGAACCAACCCGATCCAACCTAAACCTATCCAACCATCATGATCGGAACCAAAAGTAGTCTCAAGTTGCACCAGCTTCCCAAATCTACTTCGAAAAATTTCCTGGAATCTCATGACAAAGATGCCATGAAGATCGTTTTCTTGAAATTCGGTGTTATTGGATGGGTTTACGTAGCTAGGAAGAGGAACTCTAGGAATCAATGTTTCAAATTTATCTCCTTGGAGGGAACAATCCTGTTCATTAAGCTCTTTTTCGACTGAATGCGATAGTAATCGGGAGATTCAAGCTGCGCGCATTCAAAGCAAAGTACGATAAACGTCCTTCAACCCAAGCGATGCAGAAATATGCACTAAAGCATAAGTCGGCAGCAAAGAATGTTTAGAGTCGTATCTTTATGGTCTCCGAGGGATTCACGCTCTTATGTAGAGGTTGTTGCACCAGAATCCAAATCGATCGAGTTAAGATTGAAAAGCATGGTTGAAAAGGATGAATGGATTCCTCTATCATGCTTCGCGAAGGTAAGTAAGCTTGATGTTATTCTTGACCTTTATTCCATGGTTAGAAATAGAAATTTTGCTGTGAATTTTATTGCGCCAGCAAGTGGCAATTTTGTTATGGTTTCTTTCTTCTCAGAAGATGCTTTATCACAATTTTTAGAGGGTGATTGGTTTCCCTTACACGATTTATTCTCAGACTTTTTTCCATACTTTATGGACTTTATCACTTCCAACCAATTATGTAACGTTGATTTTATTGGATTGCCGCCTGCCATTGTCACGGAGCCCTTGATTCGGGATGTTGCTGCAATTATAGGGAAGTTGGTATTGATAAACCATAATTTTGCAAAGCCTGACCGTCTAGATGTGGTTTTATGTGTGATGAGTGTTCCTTGGGGAGCCTTTGATAAATGAATCAACTTGTTGGAGATGTGACTATTAGTGTTTTGTCAAACAGCAGATCGCTCACTTCATTCCGAAACTACCCAGATTTTGTGTCTTAGTCTTCAAGCTTAGTATTTTTCTCCAAAAGAGATAGGTTGGAAGGTTTTTTGATGGGAGATAATCCGGCTTCATGTTCTATGTCGAGGAACAATTCGAGAGTGAGTTCGTCTGAGAAAAAATGGGCTCTATCTCAGTTACAGCCGAGACTACCGCTAACCTGAGTACGACAGAAAACATGGCTTCTAACTCAGCTGATGCCGAGGCCATTGTTTTCCTGGAAACACAAACGCCATCATGATGTTCCTCAAACCCAGACATGTCGAATATGAATTGTTTAATTATGCAGGCGAAAGGGCTAGTGAAGCTCTTCTCACTTTGTGTGATGGATTCAAATTTGCTCTTTTCAGAAAAAGCTCAAATACGTTGGTAATGAATGCAATTTAGGCTCATATGGAGGCTTAATGGGGACTTTTTTTTTTTTGCTAGGTTTTTTTTATTCTCATTATTATGTTTTTGCATTTTATTAGTTGGAACTTTCAAGGTGGGATATCGAATAGTATGAAGAAACAATTTATTTTTTTGTGCATTCGAGAATATAATTTACATTTTTTGGTCTTGCATGAAACTAAAGTGGAGTTGGTTTTGGATATCAAATTCTAGAAATTATGAGGACATAATGACTTTGTTTCTCATTGCATTAGTTTGCAGGGGTTATCTGGTGGTATTCACTTGGTGTGATGATGGCTTCAAACTTGGTCTTTTCAAAGAAAGCTCAAAGACGTTGGTACTATTTGCAATTTAGGCTTATATGGAGGCTTAATCAGGACTTTTTTTGGCTAGTTTTTTTATGGGGAAGTTTTATAAATGGGTTGAAAGTTAGGAATAATTTTAGCTCAATTTTTGTGTCCTAACTTATTTGACCAATTAAGTTTCATATTTACCTTCTATACGCTCCAAAGTTTCTGTATTCACCTCCCTTACCTTCTATGCTTGTTTTGTAATTTTTTTATCTTATTTCGCCATTATCTCTTAAACTGCTCATTTTTTTACATGATGCTTTAGAATTTTTTGTTCGTCTCATTTTTATCTTCGAAACGCCATCCATTGTGATATACTTTTTCGAAAATATTTTTTCAACTGGTAAGAAACTGGTATATAAGTGGTATGTAACTGGTAGAAAGAACAAAATGTGTCAATTTTGTTACGAAAGTATGGTATAGGTAACACAAATACATGTCAAAAGTTTATCTCCATAGCAATAAACAAACAACTATAATCTTAAAAGTAATGAAAATGCATTAGAAAGTGATTACAACATGTAAAAGAATTCTACAAAAGTATTGAATAAAAAACAATAGGAATCTAGCATGTAACTGGTATGAAGAACAAAAATGCCAAAACTAGTAGGAAACTAGTATGAAGAACAAAAAATGTCAAACCTAGTAAGAAAGTGGTAGGAAATTGATATGAAGAACAAGCTATGTCAAATTAATTAAAATGCCTTAGAACGTGATTAGAACATGTAAGATAAAACTATTGAATCAAAACAGTAGGAAACTAGTATGTAAATGGTAGGAAACTGGTATTAAATTAAAACAGTAGGAATCTGGTATCTAACTGGTATGAAGAACAAAAAATGTCAAAACTAGTAAGAAAGTGGCAGGAAACTAGTATCTAAAACAGTAGGAAACTAGTATGTAAATGGTAGAAAACTGGTATTGAAATTAAAACAGTAGGAATCTGGTATCTAACTGGTATGAAGAACAAAAAATGTCAAAACTAGTAAGAAAGTGGTAGGAAACTGGTATCTAACTGGTATTTAACTGGTATTGAAATTAAAATAGTATGAATCTGGTATCTAACTGGTATGAATAAAAAAATATCAAAACTAGTAAGAAAGTGGTAGGAAACTGGTATCTAACTAGTATTTAACTGGTGTTGAAATTAAAATAGTAGGAATCTGGTATGTAACTGGTATGAAGAACAAAAAATGTCAAACCTAGTAAGAAAGTGGTAGGAAACTAGTATCTAACTGGTATTTAACTGGTATTGAAATTAAAATAGTAGGATCTGGTATCTAACTGGTATGAAGAACAAAAAATGTCAAAACTAGTAAGAAAGTGGTAGGAAACTAGTATCTAACTGGTATTGAAATTAAAACAGTAGGAATCTGGTATCTAACTGGTATGAAGAATAAAAAATGTCAAAACTAGTAAGAAAGTGGTAGGAAACTGGTATCTAACTGCTATTTTAACTAGTATTGAAATTAAAAACAGTAGAAATCTGGTATCTAACTGGTATGAAGAACAAAAAATGTCAAAACTAGTAAGAAAGTGGTAGGAAACTGGTATCTAACTGGTATTTAACTGGTATTGAAATTAAAAACAGTAGGAATCTGGTATCTAACTGGTATGAAGAACAAAAAATGTCAAAACTAGTAAGAAAGTGGTAGGAAACTGGTACATAACTGGTATTTAGCTTGTAATTTTCTGCATCTTATTAGAATCTGGTAGGTAACTAGTATTTAAGTTGTATTAGCTTGTAATTTTTTGCATTTGTTAGAATCTGGTATCTAACTAGTATTTTAGCTTGTAATTTTCTGCATCTTGTTAGAATCTGGTAGGTAACTGGTATTTAACTGGTATGAAGAACAATTTGTGTTAACTCCATTTTGACTAGCCAAATGGAATTGTCAAAAAAAGCAGCAATAAGACTAGAATTGAAAGAACGTGATGGAGTTTAAAGGCAACAATCAGATCAAATGGAAAGACTAAGGGAGATTGGTCACTGATTACAAAGTTTAATTTGGTTGGATTTATTAAAAAGATGCATTTGAATTCGCATATACAAACTGAGAACATGTGAATGCGTTTGATTCATGTTCAATACCGTAAATCAAACTCAAACCAAATACCGCTATAGGACATAATAACTAACTTTAAATATACAAATTATTGGTTAATGACTGCTTTCATAGTCTACTATTTCCCATTTATGGACACTCCTTTTATAGTCTACTGTTTCATACGGACACCAAACAATACCAGTTTTCTACCAAAATCGAATGGTTGGAAAAAAATTTCGAAAAAGTATATCACATTGGATGACGTTTCGAAAATAAAAATGAGGTGAACAAAAAGCTCTAAAGCGGAATGTCAAAAAAATAAACGGTTGAAGAGATAATGGTAAAATAATATGAGAAAATTAAAAAAAGAAGCATGACATAATCTGTAATATCATCAGTTTGATAATTAAATAAGGAACGTACAAGGTAAAAAAATATACTTTAAATGATTATAGAATGCAAATAAATAAGTTAGAAGATAAATTAATAAATAGTTTATTCAAAAAGATATTTATAACAATTTCCCCAGTAAAATCACATTCTCAAGTGGGACCACAGATCACAACGAAATCTAACCACTGCAAAAATGGAATAAATGTATTTATTTAATTCAATTATGGTGTGCCTAGATTTTTATTTCTATAATAATAATAATAATAATAATAATAATAATAATAATGCTGTAGCAAAGTTACTTTGAGTGGAATGAGAAATATAATGGACTTGCGGACATGTAATCATAAAAAGTTATACTTATAGATATTTAATAGAACAATATATTTTACAATTATAATAAGATTTTAACTCTTAATAGTAATAATTTAGGAAACGTTTGCTATTAATTTTCAGAATTTTTCGAAATAACAGCCTGAAAGTGAAGTTTTTCAGAAAAGAAACATGAGAGGCAATTCCAAACTAGCCATGCATTTTGAACAAATTGGAATGGTTCAAGGGCACACCTAATTATCCTAAAAACCAAAATTTGAACCACGGCTAAAATTGTTGTATGGAAGTTCCGGCCGTCCTTGGTATAATTTTGGCTTATTGTACACATCAATTGAAACTTGGCTGAACAGAAAGGAAAAATAGAGAATACGGGCTAAAGGGACAGGTGCCAAATGGACATTCAATAGAACCTCAAATTGGCATGGAGTGGATAGTGAAGAACCAAGAAGTGTCTGCCTTGACTAAACTGTTGCCGTAGACATTGGGCTCAACACACTTTTCATATCTTATGGTGCACTAGAAAACTGTATATGACCGATGAAAACAAGACTAACATAAAATAAAATGCAAAAGTTGGCCTCCTCATATGCTAATTTGGGATATTTACAGAGATTATTAAAAGCACATTCTTTATTCTCAACAAACTTAACCCGTAAGAAAAAGGTCACTATTCTTTCCAGATTCGCCCTGCCACTTTGAGCTTCAACTCCTGCTGATCACCTCCCGAAAAGAAGAGAGCCATATTTCTCTGAATGATGAGTCCATCTTGGCTATCTCGAACTTTCTTATGACTATCTCGAATGCTTCTAGGAATTCCTTGCCATATCAGCTTTCGTCCATTCCCCCCGACTTCCAAACTGTAACTAAATTGTCTTGCCTCGTCATCGCTTCCCATAAATCTGAGGAATGCCATATAAACTGCTCCCATTCCTATCTGAAATGCCTCAAAGTGCAAACAGAATTGTCTCCCAAAGCAGTTAAATATCTGCACCAATATCAACTTCATATGAACCAGCCAATTTTACAAAGCTTACTAGAAAAGTTAAAGTAGAGGGCTTACAGTTAACATCCAAGTAGCATTATCGATCTCTTGAGGATTGGATTTGACATATCGGTGATTGAAGGAACAGCCATCATGCAAATCAACCTTGTGATCATTCTTGAGATGCATTACAAGCATAGGGATATCACCTGTGACTGTACATTCCGCCCCAGCGTAGGGGCAGTTGTAGGGCCGGTATTTGCAGTTATTCTCATGCTTCAGATTTCCATAGTATGGAAATATATCAGGACATCCCATGAACTGGTATTTGCAAGGGAGTTCTAGTGATTCTGCTACTTTCTCCAAAGCCAAGCATCTTATGTTTCCAAGCTCTCCTCGGCAGGTGGGGCAAGAGTTGTGTACTCTAGCTTTGCAGGATGAACATAGTGTATGACCATTTGGACACTGAAATACACAAATTTTAAAATCTTTGTCAATTCCCATTAAAAATCAATTTGTGTCACTAATAAAGCCCTTACTAGATTAAATTCAATAAATCATGATTCCTTGTACTTTGTAAAATTTGAAACTTCATGCCAATCTTACATCATGTATTCTCCAGAATCACTTAATTTCCATTTTTTACAAATTGCTAGGCGTTACAACTAAAGAAAAATCCCGACTAGGCCCCCTTGTTTAGCCTATTTTTTAAAAACACAAGAAAAACAGTGTTTAAAAACTAAGTTTCTAATTACAAAAATGTCCACATAGGTTCGCCTAGCCCCACAAAAGTCCCCCTAGGACTGCATAACTCAGTCAAACGCCAGATCCTGCCTACACCCTGAAATCCAGTCAGCATTTTGACAAATTCCCTCCTAGACGGCCTCGTGGACCAATTTTAAACACTGCTTTATTTTGCTCATATTATGTTAAAGTATGATTTTAATGAAATCCAATCAAAGCATGCAGGTAGTGATAATGCCTTCAAGTTTCGGGAATTGTGTACATTTAGAAATTCAAAGATAATATTTATGTAGTCACTTAAATATTATCAACCTTTATCCCTTTCCCAAACATTTGAGAGGAACAAGAGAATACCTGGAAAATTGGAGGGTACATTAAGTTGATGCAGACAGGGCATTCGAGTAAGGTCTGAACATCACTACTACTTGATGATGTTCCGTGATTTCCAGCAAAACGACTTGTGGCTTTTCTGAAAGGGGAACCTCTTAACTCTGAACTACAAGTTGATGTTTCGTAATCAGAAAATCCAATACGCGACTCAATCATCTCCTTACAAAGTATACCACTAGGAGCCATAATCCCTTTATTGGAACTGTTATTTGCTAAGCGCTATGGTCTCTTTTTCAAAATAAGAATCTCACCATAAACTTTCTGGCATTCATAAGCCGGATATATCCTGCAAAACATAAATACCCATAAATCAGTTACTATAGGTTGAGCTTAAGAAACAATCATGCTTCCTTTCTACATTTACCAGTAACTGCAAGTTAAAATTGTAAATGAACTTTTAATGTAAGGAAGTAGAAATAGTAGACAGAATTCGCTCATGCAGCAAACAGAACTTGGCAAATTGATTTGGATTTGCAAATACAACATCCTTTTCCAACTTAATAATTAAAAGGCCTAATGCATCGTGAACACCCTAAACTTGTACCTAAAAACCCATTTACCCCTAAACTTTCAAAAGTTTCAAAGAACTCTCTGAACTTGTAAAAAGTGCACCATTTTGCCCCCTCAATACCACGAGTCAGTTTATGGTTGGAGAGAGAAAAATGAATGTTTGAAATGTCAAAAAAACAGAAATGTGGCATTGAGGGGGCACACTGGTGCACATTTTGCAAATCAGGGAGTTCAGGGGGATAAATGGGCGTTTAGGGTCAATTTCAGGGGTTCCCGATGCATTCAGTCAAACCTAAACAGCAAAAAATTAAGTTCATTTCGCGAGAAATAAAAGTTCAAAGACATTTCAGGTCAATTGGTACAGCCAACTTACCTTTTCTACCATATGGTATCAACCTTACCAAATTGGGTCAAATGGTAATCATTCTGCTACCATTTGGGGCAAACTTATCAGTCAACAGCAAGTGAGCTTTGGACTATGTTAGCCAACACAACAATAAATAAGTTTATCACAATGCGAGTAGTCCTTACAATTTTAACATAAATGGGTAACAGAATGAATGCCATTCAGCCCAATTTGGTAAGGTTGATATAATAGAGTAGTAAAAGGTAAACTACCTCAAATTAGCAGTAAAATTTATATTGTGCTCAATCATATGCTTTAGCAAACAGAAAAATTAATGCTTCTCACACAATTATAAGTATGTAAAATATTAAAATTCAGCTACCAATATAAATCTGAAGTCCACAAATCATGAGCAGCACATTTAAATCTAAACACTCGTCCGATATAAACAGTCCAGTAGCTAGATAGATCATTATACAAAAAACGCTTGGTTATTCAATGCTATAGAACAATTAACTGAAAGTAAATTTCCTTCTCTTCCCCCATATTTTCTAAGATGTCACAACCTAGCATAAGAAACTATGAGCCTAATTGAAATTGAAAACAAAATTGATTGCTTAAGCAACAAAATAAAGAGAAGGGAAGCAAAATCTGACCAGGAAATCGGAAACCCGGATGAGTAATTGATCAATCATGGAAAGCGAAAGAAGCCCGGGTGAATATAGGAGAGGACGTATAGGTAAATCTTCAATTGTATTCAGTTCAACTGAATCAAACTATCCCAATTCAATCCAACCCAATAATTGAACAAGTTGAGAAAAATTGACAAGAAGCAACAGGTGGAGAAAGGAGCGTGATTGTAGGGCTCCGGAAATTGCGTGTAAAAAATTGTTTGGTTCGAAACAATACTATTCTGAACAATATTGGATCTGCCCTATTTCATTCTTTTGACATTTATGACCATCTCTTTACACCTTTGCATGTTTTATTGTTTTCTTATATTTTTTATTTATTTTGTTTTGTTTTTATTTAATAATTTTTTAACATAATGATAGTTTTATTTCTTTTCATGATTGGCAAGTGGATGCCAACATGCTAGAATATTAATACGTGATATTAGTGTATACGACGTGGCCCGTTAACCACCAAAAGGCCCACAATGAGAGCCCAGCAAGTATCAGTTGGCAACAAGCAAATGAGTCCTACTCAACTACCTAAATGGGTAGAGGCAATCTAGCTGCAGGTAGAGAGACCTATCATGAATGGATGACTACAACCTTGAAGCACTATATATGAACAACCTAGATGCTGAAACAAGGTACGAAACAAGTGTGGACTGAGCATTGTGACTAGCATCAGGATGACCACTAGGGACGGGAAAAACTTGATGGAAAACCAGGAGAAAGAAGTGACGAAGGCTAATTTGAATGGGGATGGGCCTCCGCCAGGATTTACCTCGTTGATTGGTTTCGGGTCGGTTCCTCGCCAAACAGAACTCAACGAGACCCCAACTGACACCCGAGGGGAAAAAATCCTATTCCGACCTATCTCTGAAGACATAGATCGACAATTCGAGATACTTCAACAGGAAGGAACGCCGGTAGAAACCAAGTTCCTAGCCAATTTGACAAAACAGAACCTATACACGATCGGAGAAGTTCAAGAGTCGGTCAACTATAATAATAGCCAAATGTCCCAAATTTTAGCCGGATAAGAGCGGCTATTAGGATTGGAAAGGAAACTGTTTCAATCAGACTCCTCTTATTCGAGGTCACGCCATGGCCGATCCTTCTCACGAAATGTATACCGCCGAAGTAGTTCACCCCTTCGTCCAAACGACCAGTCCTGCCGAGCGAGTCAAGGGACTGAGGGAGAGATCCCGAAGTCCTATAAACTCCCAAAGATGAAGTCGGTCACGGAGAGAGCTGTCACCTAGAAACTGTGGCGACTTCCATATCCAAAGAGGAGAGTCGTCCTCCCAAAGGAGAATACATACAGTAGATAGACCGTGGAAACAGAGAGTGACAAGGGTGTACCTCCCAGCATCCCCTCAAGTGTCAGTCTATTCTACCAGAGCACTGGCAGCTGAAATAGATAGAACCCGAACACGGAATCAGATCGACAGGACGAAGAATACTATCCAACAAATGGCCGAAGCCAAAGAAGAAGCTTTGGTTAATAAAGTACTTAAACGGGTTAGAGGTATGTTTGAGGATGTGGGGATTGATCCTGTAACCCCCGAAGTTGAGGCGGCTGACTCCCCCTTCTCTCTAAAGGTGATGCGAGAATCGTTCCCCAAGAATTTTCATTACCCGGTGCTGTCTAAATACAACGGAGAAGGTGACCTGACCTAGCACGTCAAGGTTTTTCACCAAGCATTGATCACCACAGAAGCCACCGACTCAATGATGTGCAAATTATTCCCTTCCACAGTAATTAGGCTAGGAATATTCTAGTACGAGTCACTAGAGCTGGGATTAATTTCAAATTTCAATTAGCTTGTGAAAGTGTTTATTCTTTTCTTTATAACTTCCATCCTACAAACCCGATCGGTTAAGGAATTACAGTTGGTCAAGTAGGGTAGGCAGGAGCCCCTTGGGGAGTTTATCGAGCGATTTCACAAAACCCTGATGAACATTAAAGGATGTAATGTGGATGTAGCAGTAGACATCTTGGGCCAGAATACAAGAAGTGCAGATTTAAAGAAGGATTTGATCACGAAGAGACCAACATCATTGGTCGGGATGATGAGCTAAGCAAGGAGTTGGATTTCATACAACTTCATGCAGAGATAGTCAGCCTCGATCGAGAATCTAACTATCGCCCCTATGGGAGTCCCATATAGACTAGAAATGCCAAACCAATCTAAGCCCAAACAAAATGATGCACCTAAAAATTTGATACCTCTGAGGGTGCCAAGGAGGGAGGTCTTGTATTGGATTGAGAGTAAAAACCAACACATTGAGTACCCACCAGCGCTGCGATGACTGGGAAGACCAGGCACATGTTGTGATTTTCTCATATTCGAGGGCCATGATACCGAAGATTGTAGACATTTAACAATTGAAATCAATAAATGAGCCATGGAGGGAAAAATAGACTGATTCCTAGCTAACCCCCCAAGAGAAGATCGGCGCAACGAGAAGTGTGCAACACCGATGAGGGACGAGAGAGCTCATGAAGCCCCACCTCGACGAGGAGTCATAAATGTAATAGTAGGAGGTTGGTTCCTTAAAGGCAGAAGGCCGATCAATGAAGAAGATAACACTCGGATAGATGATGGCATTTACTTCAGCTTCGGCCATTTACCTAGGCCTGCACGCACTTTGATGCTTTAGTAATTGAAATGGTGATAAATAACTTTTTGGTAAAAAGAGTCCTCGTGGACATTGGAAGTTCGGTAAACAGATTAACTAAAGAGGCATACGAGGCTGTCCGAATAGAAGGCTGTGACCTACTACCTAAATGATACCCGGTTATTGGGATGGGCGGTATGTAGATACTAGTAATGGGCTCTTAGACTCTCCCTATTGTGATTAGAGATGGATGACCGACATGGAGATCTGAAGCAGAATTTCTAGTAGTAGACATGCCATTCGCATATAATGTAGTACTAGGCTGTCCCATGATATGCGACTCTAAAGTAGTCATGGGTTTGAGGCATCTAGCCTTATAGATCCCCATAACCCAGGGTATGGCGATAACCCGGGGTGACAAAAAAATAGCATAAGAAACGTATATGGTGTCCATTCAGTCAGCCATACCGAGAGATTCAAAAAAGGAGGAGGCACGGTGTGCTGAGCCTCATGGATGATTAGAAACCTTGGTCATCGGTCGAGGGAGATACTTGCAAATTGGTGCTAAGCTACAGCCCACAGTGAGAGCTAAACTCAGTTAAATCTTGGAGGAAAATGTCTCATCGTTCGCTTGGGATGAGACAAACATGACAGGGATAAGTCATGCGGCGATAGAACATAAGCTTCACATAAACCCAGAAGTAAAGCCCACCAGATAACAACGATCAACCGCCATTAACTACCAACCGAAAAGACACCTTTTGGATGTCAACCAATTATGAAAAGGCACCTTTCCATTGTGGATAAGGATATACATCCAATCACAATGAAGTGATGCAACTCTTCGCCAATGGACATGACTCTTCATTTGGATAGACGCAACCCTTCGTAATCTATAAATAGGGTTCAAACTCAACCATTTTAGTAGAGAAGAGAGAGTGGATTGATAGTGTGTGATACATGTTAGACGTGTATGCATAGATAGAGATTAGAAATTATATAGATTTCGCTAGTTCAAAGTCTTAGCGAGAAAAATGTATAAGTGATTTGAATCCTGTTTTGATCATTATATTTCTACACAAATTTGAGCATTTGTTGTATGAGTGTAATTGCAAAACACTTATCAATAAAAGTTTTCATTCTTCAACATTCATTTATTCAAAATTCACAAAGAATAGCATTCTGGTGGAGGTTCTGTATGAGTCGAGACCGAATTCAAAGTAGACGCAAGAATTGCGGGAATTGACGACTCCCATTAAAGAGTGGAAACGGTTTGATCAACTTTAGCTTTCACTTGCATACCTTACAACTTTACTTTGTTTTCTACTTTTACTTTCTATTTCGAAATTTATGATATGTCTATGTGTCATAATGGGTATTTCATCTTGTGTCATTTATATTAATCAAGTTACGTGCTTTCGAGTTAACTTTAAGAGTGATTTCGAGGTTAACATGATTGTGTATAATCACTGGATCTATGATTATAACGCTGATTAGTGAGCCAACATTTTTTGAGTGGTAATTTGCTAAATATGGCTATGTGAAAGCGATCCGTACTAAGCATAGTAATATTGTTATCCAGGTTCTTATAAGTGTCATAATTCGTTTACCCTAAACTTAAAAAAGTCATCTCATGTGTTGCTCTACGGTAAATTATTGAATATTAGGGCGTCTTATTGATGATTTTGCATGTTTTTCTCTGTTAAACTAGTTCTTAGGGAATATCTATATATTTTTCATCTTCTCTAGTCTGTTCATACATCTATCTATTCATCTACCTACCACCCAAACCCTCCAATAAAAAATTACCTATTTTCATGTACCCCATAACTCTAGTTGGTCTTTAAAACCTAATTCCTTCCCTGTGAGATCGATATCTTTTAAAACTACATCGAAATTGTATACTTGTAGTGGTCACCATTTTTCTATTTAGATAAGCGGTATTGACAAAACCTGTTCGTATTTTGAACTTTTATCTTATCGATAGAATGGTGGGGAACAAGGTTTTTAGGCTTTATCTCCGAATATAAGCCCTCTAAATTAGTAAAGTCAAAACTTGCGATCAGTGGGTTAACCTCCAGTTGGCTTTGCTCCTTAGAATTGCCAGAGTAGGTTGCTTGAAAAACGAACCGAATTAGATTCCTGTTTCCTTCATCGATTACGTTTCCCTAGTAGGAAATTGAGTTGTTTCTTGTGACAAATCAGAGAAAATATAATGTTAATATATTTTTATAATGAATGTTTTAATTATTTGATTGAGTTTATGCGAAGCAAAAGTTTTAACCCCTTCAATCAAAAAAATAAAACATCGAGAGGCAGCTTCGATTCCCCTCCAGTTTTTAGTCCTCAGCTTACTGATCAGGTTGGCTTTTTCTTTGTCGAGGGACACCATGATGGGGTTCACTCATACCATTCCTATAGAGACACTAGATCCTAAATTTTCGACCCAGCTCCATCTTTCTCGGATCAAGGTTTTTACTTAAAAAACATTTTTATTTCTTTTTTTTTTTAGATTTATTCACCTTTATGTTGTTTAGGGAGTAGAATTGAACTAAAACTTAATCCATGTCATGGAATTTTAGTTTTGAAAAGTACAAAATTAGAAAAAAAACAAATTAAGGTCTGCTGGGAAAATTATGGACGGATAAATTCTGGTGAGGTCCCCAAAAGGGTCTCGCCAGAACTTCTGGCGAGGGCCCTTTAGGGACCTCGCTAGAACTTCTCAAAATTTTTCGGCAATGCCCCTCGGGGTCTCCACGGTTGTTATTTTAAATTTAAATTGTTATATATTTTTTCGTATATATTTTGCTTTTAATTTCAAAATGTGTCTTTTTTTTACTTTACTTGTAGTCTCCAACACTTCGCCGCACGAACGGGTATTCTACCGTCCAGACTTGGTGGCATCATGCTTCCTCTCGGCCAAAGCTTATTCAGTCCATCGAGGCCATCGGGTTTGGTGATTGTGAGCATAGGATTTTTATGCCCGACTCGCGAGTTCGATGATGAGTTTGTAATTTTTCCCTTATTAGTTTTTCACATTTTGCAGGGTCCTGAAAACGTTTGGGAATCATCCACCTTGTTTCTTTAGGCTTCATTTTCTTAAAAAATCCCAAGCCCAAAATAAAAACCCAGCCTGGCCATGCAATGTCGTTAACGACATCACAATATCGTTAACGACATTGCTATATCGGTAACGATATTAACAATGTCATTAACGACATTACCAATGTCGTTAACGACATTGCTTTGACAGCAGAATCAAAATTGCACTTTGTGGACTTTTTCATCCAAAAATTCAAAATTTTCCAACTTGCTCGGTTTCTATCATTGAAATACAGCTGCCACATCCCACTAAAGACTTTGGATCCCCAGCATTTGCATAGGGATGAGGAACTAAGTAGACAAAAGGGAAAAAAATCAAAAATAAAACTTTGACTACTTTTTGGATTGAAGGGAGCTCTCTCTTAAAAGAGAGCTCAGTTCTAGCCATAGAAGGGGGGGGTTCAAAAAAAGAGGAGCTCACATTTAGCATAAGAAAGAGGGAGCATTTTTTGAGGTGTTCTTGAGCTAAAACCAAACTTTCACCCCCAAAACTTGGGATTTCGGGTTAGTTAGATTAAATACTCGAGGTTTAGACTTGAATGGAGAGTCTACAACACCCTTATCACTCACTTGGAGGTTACTGTACCTTCTGAAACATCTACTTTGACAAGGAATAGATCCCTTCCAAAGATTTTCGGTAAATCACCAAAACCAACCAAAAAGAAAAAAGGAGAGCTTCCTGGAGGACTTCATGGACCTTGAAGAACATGGATTTATGACTACGGGGTAAGCCTCTAAGTTCCTAGAGTTTGTGCTTATGTTTATATGCTTTTCTTTTTGAAGTTTCATCTTCTTAGTTATTTTTCGATTTTGCACATCAATCTATTTTCCAGAAAATGTAGTGTGATTTCAAATCTTTTTCAGTATTTGTTTACATACACATAATCTACACATATTGAGCTTTCCATAATGATAAAGATCATCCAAATTGGTTAAGTATATCCAAAGTTATGATCATTTGAAGTTTTGGATTTTGGTTTTGCTGTTTTTGTGTGTTTTCTACAGGTCTGGAAACTCGATGTCGTTAACGACATCACCTAATGTCATTAATGAAATCACAATGTCATTAATGACATTGACTAATTTCATTAATGAAATTGGCTTTGGCAGAATGTAGTTTCGCTTTGTTTTGCTTCGTTTTGAATCGTTTGAGCCTGAAACGACCAGCTGAGACCCTTCTGAACTTGGAAATGCATCATTGGGGCTAAAAAACCTCTAAATTATAATTATTTAGGATTTATGTATGATTTATAAATGTATTAACATATTGATTAAGGTTTGGAGTAGCAACGGAGGAGCTTCGGGCAATTCATATCGATGTACCCTTCACAAGGAAGTCGGTAACGATATGGATGACATCGTTACCGTTGTTAACCCAGACGATGGCTATGTTATGCATGCTCAGCCTAGATCTATATTTTTAAATGTTTTTTAGGTCACCACACGAAGGGAACTCAAGTTCCCGGATAACCGACCCAACAATATAACATGCGACTTTTTCACTGATAAAAATGACCAATATAGTTGAAAATAAAAACGAACAATTTTCATAGAATAAGAACTTCAAAATCCCCGTTGTTTTTACCTTGACAGAACGGGTCTTGACAAAATCAAAATGAACGTACTTGTAATTACGAGTAATGTGCCATATTTGTGCTAACCTTTGTGGATGCAAGTAGTCTAGGATAGATGAATGTTAGGATTTAATTTCTTTCGATTATCACTTTTCATTTCAAAATCAAATGTAATATTTGTCAGATATCGATGTATTCTAGGTGATTGTATCCTTTAGATTTCGATGTATTTAGGTGATTTGTAAACACCCAAACCCAATGATGTAATTAATCTCCCCGTAGAATAGGCGCATTTAATTTCCTACGTTTTTACTTTCCAAAACTTACTTACCGTTTTATGCATGTGTGATAAAAATAAACTGAAAATTTCTAGTTTTGTTCGAATATTATAAACGTGGTTTCTCTGTTAGTGTAATTTAACTCAAATGACGATGAAATAGATAACTTATCCCAGACCCAAATCTTTATTTTGTGGTACAAATTAGGCAAAAGGATATAATTTGTACCAAATTTTCCCGGAAGAGATGATCCGGGTGGCGACTCTGTAACATAGACTACGGATCTTGATCTCGAGTCTTTTAAGCTTGAAAATCACTTTTCAAAGTGTGAGCATGGGATTTTGTACCAGCTCACGCGTTCAATGATGATGGCTTTTCGAGAAATTTATCCTCGAATCACACGATTTTCGACCATCCGACGATCTTCATATGGGAATCCTCCTTGGACGTTTTAAATTATTTAACTAAAAAAAAAAATCACACGCCAAGGCAGCCTCACGCGAGGCTGCGCGAGACAGCCTCGCGCAAAGCTGCGCGAGGCAGCCCGCACTCCCTGCGAAAGTCGTGTGGTACCCTCGCGGGGCTTGCCCGCGAGGGTCCTAGGTGACCCTCGCGAGGATTCCCGCAAGGGTCTTTAGCGACCCTCGCGGGACCTCCCGGCGAGGGTCCTAGGCAACCCTCGCGGGGATTCCAGCGAGGGTCCCTAGCGACCCTCGCGGGGCCTCCCCGTGAGGGTCCTAGGTGACCCTCACGGGGATTCCCGCGAGGGTCCCTAGCGACCCTCGCGGGGCCTCCCCGCGAGGGTCCTAGGCGACCCTCACGGGGATTCCCGCAAGGGTCCCTCGCGGCCCTCGCGAGGGAGCCTCGCGGGAGGCGACCCGCGAGCCCTCGCAAGGGAGCCTCGGGGGAGACCCCGCGAGGCCTCGCTAGGGAGTCTCGCACGCGAGACCCCTCGCGTGTGAGGCTCTTTGTTTTAGATTTTTCGGGACTTTTTCATCTATAAATAGTCGGATCTTTTTCAGTACAAAGGGAAGGGAAAAATTCAGAGATAAAAATCCTCTTTTTCAAAACAAAAAACTTAAAACGTTTTTTACTTTCTTCTAACTTTTTTTCGGATCCAAAAACACTTTCGGATTCCAAATTTCTTCATCTTTGAAATCAAATTTCTTCATCTTTTCTTCTTAAATCCTCATATATTCTCGGGTCTAAAACCAATTTAGAACCCGAGTCTGATTATCTTTTGGATAAATAAACATTTTATTTTCCAACAAAACAATCTTTTTTTAATTAAATTACATTAAAAATAAAAGAATTAAACGGAGATTTTTGGATTTTTTATATCAACCTTTTCACATTAAATCACCTAAACTACAAAAACGAACGAGGAACGCTCCCGGAGATCTAACGGACACGCCGAAGTGGATTCACGCCAAAAGGGTAAAGCCTCTGAGTTCTTAGAACTGCAA
>CATIWQ010022101.1:0-17823 GCA_949673415.1 Euphorbia schlechtendalii | reverse complement strand
CTCCACTCTGCTCTCGCCAGCACCTCCACCTCCTCCATCCCGCTCTCACCACCACCACTACCATCTCCCCCACCCCGTCACCACCACCACAACTATTATCACCACCTCTTCCACCCTTACATCACCATTATTACCACCACTTCTTTCACGCCTCCACCACCCCACTATTACTTCCAACACAATAACTATTATCACCACCTCTTCTACCCCTTCATCACCATTATTATTACTACTTCCTCCACCTTACTCTCGTTACCGCCACCACTACTTCCTCCACCTTACTCTCGTTACCACCACTTCCTCCACTCGCTTTCTCTACCACCTCCTTCACCCAGCTCTTGTTAACACCTTCATCCCGCCACCACCACCACATACTTCCTCCATCACACCACCACCACTTCCTCCACTTCGCCAACGTCATCACCACCACCACACAATTACTACATCCTCCCTGAGTTTATTCAATTATCACAACTTTCTCCACCCCACCCCAACCACCACCATGCCGCTACCAATACTATTACCACAATTTTCTCTACTCCACCACCACCACTACCATCACCACTGCATATTGTATATTTCGCATAGTTTAATATATATATATATATATATATATATATATATATATATATATAAATTAAAATATGATATTGCATATTTAAATTTGTGATTGGAAAATATATTCTGGATAAGTAACAAACATTAGAAAATATTTTACAGTGATGTAACCAAACATAGGAAAATATCTTGTTTTCCTGTACAATATTTTTCCTTGCACAAAATTTTTCCTTGCAAAATGTTTTCCTGCAAATAAACAGGGCCTTAATGTTCTAGTCAATTACTTGGTGCTCTTTTAGTTCGCATAATGATATTTATGTGAAATAGAAGAAAAATGAATGCAAAGATGTAAAAATAATACATAATTTGTTTAAAATCCATCATCGGAAGAAATAACTATTCCTAAATACTATACATCTCATGGAATAACTATTTCTTATCGAAATGGAGGAATAACTAATCTATGAGATGTATAATAGCTAAGAATAGTTATTCAATTTGATGAAGGATGACAAATCATATATCATATTTAACATCTTTACATTCGTTTTTCTTTCATTCCACGGAAAAAAAATTCCGCCAACCAAACGTGCTCATATGGGTAATAATAAACTACATATCCATGGTTATCAAGTGACCTAGATTAACTAGAAGAAAAGAAAACAAAAAATTAGTTTATGAATCATATAGCAAGGAAATAATTTGCATACAGGCCCATATATAAAGCCCATAAAGGCCCAATCACAGTACTGGAATACAGTGAAGGTAGCTGTGAAGTTGGGGGTTTAAGCATCTTGCAAGCAAAATGGCAAAACCCTGAACCAGAAATTCTTCTTTCTTCATTTCACCTGCTTGATTACTATGTTTTCTCGCTCTTTCAATTCTACAAAGCTCCAATTGTTCTTCCACAGGAGCAAAGGTATTCTTTCTCTATCCCTTTTTACATATATCAGTACCTAACTTTCATTTCTTCTTCTGCATATATCTCATCTCCTCTGCAGTGATTTCATGTGATTCCATTGCTTCATTTCAAGCTCGTTACTTCACTCACATTTTCGGTGATGAACCAATTCTTGTGAGTCTGTTTGAATTTGCTTACCTTTCCGTTTTTGGCTCTTATGATTCAATTCTTGTTGAATATCTTCGATTAATGTGCTTATGTGTGAGATTTCCTCTCTGATATGTACAGGTTAGAGATTTTATTCATTCTGCTTTGTATCATCCTGAATATGGCTACTTTACGCAAAGATCGGGATCTGTTGGAATTCTGGAAAATAGTATTAAGTTCAATCAGCTTGAAGGTGCTTATTTTCTTTTATATACCTTTTTAGGTCGCTTTTTGTTACATGCGCTGTTTTTCAGAATTACTTTCTGTACACTGGTTATTTTGTAGCCAATATTTAGTAATTTTTGAAGTAACAAGTCATTAAAAACCAAAGAAACTGGCTTGATGGTCCGTTCATTAAGTGATATCCATGTTTTAATGGTCATTTGCTGCTTCATGAGAGGCCTGCTAATGAATCTAAATGGCTTTTTCATGAGAGGTCTGCTAATGAATCTAAATGGCTTTTTCATAAGAGGCCTGCTAATTTTGGAATTGATGGCGTTAACCTGACTTAGGGGCTGATCCTTTATTTTTGTTTGGTACTTATCTGAACTCATGCTTTTACAAGTTAAATTTGCAATCTACACCAACCAGACTCATCTTCCATTCACTGGCAAGGTTTTATATTCGAAATGCTATATATTTTGAGAGATTTGGAACTCATGCATACTCTTTTGCATGGTTAGGCAGAAAAGCTTATATGAATCACTTGGATAAAATCTACAAGCAGAGTGATACATCATGGTTTACTCCTGTTGAGCTCTTTAAGGTGACGTACTCTCTCTTCTTTTACCTTAGATGAACAATTTCTCTTTATGTGATAAAAAGCTTGGAATTTTGTCAGGTTTCTCATTTTAATTTTTTCTACAGAACCATATAATTATTGTATGTGGAATTACAGTTGCTGCAAAAATCTGTTACACTTTATTTTTTCTCCTGCTCCTTCAAATTCAATTTAATATGTTCACATACAATTCCACTGTTATACTTGTTTTTGTATTATTTTTGTGGCTATATTTTTTTAACATGCTTTTGTTATATTCCAAGCAGGCATCTCTTTATTGCACAATTCTTACTTGTAATCTATGAATGTGATTACCTTAAATAAGCAGTTGGACAAAATATACTCTTAACTATGATTTCCCAGTTTAATGTTGTTTACGAAATGTGTAATGATGGGAACTGGATTAACTTACAGTGAAGTGTGTGATCTTATCTAGGTAGCATGGAAACGGGAACAGAAATGTTTCTGTTTTGCTGAAACGCCCACTGAAATGTCAAATATAACGTGATTTCAGGGATCCAACACGAAAACGAGAAATGACAATGTTTAGGAGTTTCCGTGCTACATAGGTTCTTATATTGATGTATCTTCTGTTCGTGCCTTTGTGATTGTGTCACAATAGAAACATCTATATATCACTTGTAGAATGGTTAAAAAATGAAGGAGAAAGTAGTCTTTTTTTCAGTGTTTTCCCTTTGATGTCGTTTACTTTTTTGTCGTTGTAGCCCTGGTATGCTCATGGTATTGCTGAAGCCATAATGCGCACTGCTAACCTTTCAGTTCCACTGAAGGTAAACTGCTCTATCTTCCCCAATCAAAGCATTTGCTTCAATTGTAAATTTGTAATCAATTTATATAGTGCTATATTGGATCCACACTCAGTTTTTAGCTTCTCAGTTCTGTAATTTGTTATTCTTCGGTTCTCCCAAGAGAACTTTTAATCACAATAATACTTACGACATCTGCATATGAGCTCTCCTTTTTCTGTTAGGGAATGTTATTAGAAGTGGACAATAGGATGATGCGGACATGTGCTGAATATGTTTATGAGTTTGTTATTGACTCGTCCACTATGTTATAGACTAAATGTCAGTGATCAGTCTGTCTATATTCAATGTCAGTGTCAGGTTAACTAATATCTGGCATGACTTTGCTTTGATCTCTCTCTCTGCTTAAAGCATCACGCAGAATATGACCAATTCTAAAATTAGATTGTGTATAAATTTCGAGCAAATTTTTGATGTCTTATGTATTGATGTTCAATTTGAGACTGAAATTTGATTCTTATGCGATAATTTTATGAACTCAGATATATGAAATCGGCGGTGGATCTGGAACTTGTGCAAAGGGCATAATGGATTACATAATGTTAAATGCACCTTCAAGAGTATACAACAGTATGAGTTACACGTATGTGCATCTACAATCCTTTTTTTTGGTTGAAAAGTGAACTGGATCTTGATTTTGAAGTGAATTAGGCATTAAGCTTACACACGCATGCAACATCTGCCTAATTTAGGTTCATTATCAGAAGTACAGTAAAACTTACAATAGTTCTTTGACTCAAAGTGTAAGATATAATTTTCTTTAACATCCTCATGAGGGCTTTCTGTTTTAAAACATGAATTTGGAACCATTGCTCCACATTCTTTCTTTTGTTTGTTAAGTGCGTTTCTAAGTTCAAAGCATCATGTCTGAAGTGAAATAATTTATATTCCTATTTTAATCTAGTAGTCAATGAACTAATTGTAACAGCTATAAGGAAAACTGAACTGTCAGATAACCAAGAAATTTATTATGAAATATGGTAGAAAAAAGAGTTAACTGCTACTATATCCTTTTATCTTTTGTTTTGGCTTATACCTTGAGTATTGGCTGGTATCTCAATGTAGAAAATCCTTAATTTGATAAGATTTTGTAATATTTGGTAAGCTCATATTTATTTGGGAAAAGTTGAGGTGTGTTTAATCGGCTATCCTCTATTTCATCATTCTTTCCGTTCCATTTATATTTGTTTGAAAACACTGGATATGTGATGTGAAGCTACAAACTTGATAGCCGTAACAATACTGGTTTTTCTGAGTGAATTCATTTTAATATTCATGTTTTATGATAAAGCAAGCCATAAATATTTAGACATTAGACTTGTAGGTTAGTTCCTTTCAGTTCCTAACTTGTTTTCATTTGGTGCAGCTCAGTTGAAATCAGTTCGTCTCTTGGTGAAATACAAAAAGAGACAGTTGGCCAAGTTCGTAGCCACTCGTCAAAGTTTAGAGTAGAACGCCGTGATGCTACAGACAGAGGGGGATGGGGTATGGTTTCTGGAGTTTTGTATTTGTTATGTCCCTCATGTATCATACATATACCATTATAGCTACTCAAATATGACACATGGTATACTTAAAATGCACATTCTGATCAGATTTTTATATAGAACTGAAGAAACATCTGATGGTCATTAAATGGTTAAAGTCATTGATAAGTGATAACCCTCAAGTACCCCTTTTACCTTAGCATGTCACCATGTTCCCTTCTGTTTTGGAGGGATTTCTAAAAGAGGGACAATTAAACGAACACAATAATCCATAAAGCAGACAGCTTATTTATGTGCACAAAGGGAATCCTATTTTTCATTTGCTTCATTGTTTTGCCTTTTCAAGTACTGGCTACCTAGTCAGATTAATCATCAGGCTTCTCAACTACATGTTTAATTGTTGAAGTTCATATATTTCCTGTAATATGTTCATAATAATATACAGTCAGGTCTTGGATATTTCTTGCTATCAGTTTTGGATTTCAAAAGTTGGACTTATAACCTTTTGTCTTTCCTAATAGGGGAAGTACAGCAACAGCCATGTTGGGTAATCATGCTTGAGGTATGTTCTTTAGGTATAAATCATGCAATTGGAACTATGGAATAATTCTTTGCTAATTGTATGGAGATTGGCTTTTTGCTATTTCTTCTGGGCACTTGATATTTGGCTAAAAACAAATTTCTTTACTGAATTTGGGGCATGATAAGGCTTGAAATGAGATAATCCAAGAAGAATTAAAGCAATATTTTCATGTGTTACGGTACATGTTTTTGATTTAAATTTTACACTGTCTTAATATTGGCTGGGTTGGGGGGAGGTGCTAGGGGCGTTGAACGTTTTGATCTAATGCAAGGTTCAAAAAAACTTTTGTACTTTATTTCTGTGTTGACTACATGGATTGTATAGTCCGCTATGTGATGAAGTGGAATAACACATAGTTGTTGCCTTTGATAAGCACACCTTTTCCTATTTTTCGGTTGGAACTATCGTGATAGTACAACCAGTCAATTGCATTCCAGCACTTCTAGAAAGCAGCTTTTCTGCTCATGCTCTACACGCGGATAGCAAATTTAGCTGCAAATTCCATTTCTGCATTCCATGAATTCACATTTGTAAATTTACTTTTCAGGTTCTTGATAACCTTCCACATGACCTTGTCTATTCTGAAAATCAAGTTTCTCCATGGAAAGAAGTCTGGGTTGAGAAGCATAATGACAGGTTAGGAAGCAATGCAACATCAGCATCCTGGAACTTGGAAATATACAAATGCTTCTATGCCTTCTCACATTATGATTGTCAAATAAAATGGTTGAATTTGTCTGACTAGTTAGCGTTTGAGTAACTCTACAATCATCACCGTAAATAGTGATGTTATTTCTAAACAACTATTCAATAGCATTTGTGTTTACTGCCTTTTTTGACATGTGTCTGGTATCCTCTAGAATTTCTTACAGAGACTAACTATAATTTTCATGAGCACACCTACTTTGGATGGTTAGCTTCTAATTGTATCTGATTGTTGCCATTTTACCACTTTATCCACAGTATCTATTGACGTTGTTGAACGAGGTTCCTTTGATGAGCAATTTAGAGCTTAATATTCATCTAAACTACCTATTTAGATGGTCTCCAGAGTTATTTTGTTCTGAGAACTATGATGATTGAGGGTTTAGGTTGCAAATCTTTGCTGAACATGTAGTATTGTAACTATGGTTAGTGAAGTTTTGATCATACAAGTGTTGTAAAATTTGCACGTTGTTTGTGGTTTCTTAGGTCTTATGCATTTGCAGGGAAGCACTCTCTGAGTTGTACAAGCCAATGCAAGATCCAGTAATTAAGCGCTGTGTTGAGATCATGGAAATGGGTAGTGATCAATCAAAATCAAAATCAAAAGTCAAAAACATTTGGTCTAAGGTCTTTCCGAAGCCTCGAAGATGTTGGTTACCCACAGGTTGCTTGGTAAGGAATCACCATTTTGTTAACAAAAACTTTATTCTTCCTCTAATTATTACTTGGACATGCAGAAATTACTAGAAGTGTTGCACGAGGCATTACCGAAGATGTCTTTAATTGCCTCAGACTTCAGTTACCTGCCTGATATCAGCATATCTGGAGAAAGGGCTCCTTTAGTTTCTACCAAGGTAATCTCATTATTTTTTTTTTTGTTGCTGCAATGAAGCTTTTCCATATCCCTCCTTTATCATTGTATGTTCAGAATTCCATGTAAGATGGTTTTTTGTGCTTCGTATTTCAAGTTTTCATTTTAAGTTTAATGATGGGACTTGGGGCATCATTTTAGATTATTATAATGCATATAGCCATAGTTTATGCTGGTTTTGGGCTTGTAGGGACCTCATATTAGTATATAACCTCTGGCAGTTTATATAGTTTGCATGTTGTAGAAACTAAACAATCTTCAGGTTGCCATTTCCCTACGATTTAAATAGTGTGAGGGCAACAATTTATGTGCACCTGCAGATTTATGTTAAGTAAAACTTGCAATAACTGAATACTGAATCAGCACAGAATGAATTAGATTTGATCCGACTGAACAGAAGAAAATTTGAAAGAGGTCCTTCAGCTGATGAATTAATGAGTTGCTGTCAAACTTCTCTGTAAACTGTCAAATGTTTTTTCGTAATTAAAAAAATAAAAGATGTTTGCATTAATCATTTATAGTTATCGTGTTGAATAACTAATATCAGAGAGCTGATAGTAATAATACCGACTCCAACCCCAAAAATTTGATATCATTGCCTTAGGCTGATCTGTAGGTGGAGCCAAATGTAGCCAATCCAATCCCCTCTAATTCAAAGAACCTGAAAGATGTGTCATTTTTTATTTGGTTGAGAAGATTTGACTTTTAGTTCCTGGTGAAACGTACAAACTTTGGCATAAATTATTAACCTCATTCACTTGGTAATCCACAGAAAGATGGTCGCAGCACTGATTACAAAAGCTATCTGGATGCCAAGGTTTAGTCCCTCTTCCTTTGTCGAACATAACACATACTTGACTCCTTCAATTTTTCCTGAAAAAATGTCTTGATGAAAATCGAACATATTGCTGCCGTTTCCATATATACTTGATAAAATCACATATATCCAAGGACATAAGTTTTGGATCCATTAATTAGCAAATTCTATACATATCCTTTTAAAGACTGCTGTACATGGCCATCAATGCAGAGAACATATTCACTACTCGTTTTCTTGTGAACACGATGACACTTATCTTGATAACTCATGATATTTCATCCTTTTTCGTCGTAAATTGTTAAATGAGTGCAGGGTGATGCTGACATCTTTTTCCCAACTGACTTTTGGCTTTTGGAAAGAATGGACCATCACTGCTCTGGTTGGCTGAAGCTAGTTGGCGATGAATCATCCAAGCAAGGCAAGAAGAGACGAACTCTCACTGTAAGTCTGTTTTCTCGACCGTGCCTTGCTATTACTTTTGCTGACTAACAGCTCCTGCAACTTATGTAGCTGGACACATCATCGTTCATGGAAGAGTTTGGATTGCCCTCCAAGACGAGAACCAAGGATGGATACAACCCCCTTCTCGACGACTTCAAGAACACTAAAATTTATCTCAGTGTTCCCACTCACAACATCAAGTAAGCCAATAACCTAATCTTAAGGGAAACAAAACAATGGCCTAAAAAAGTCTGCAACTAGGGTCTTTTCCTGATTTCAATGGAAGAATCAGATTCTTGTCTGATTTGATTGCACAATATTATACAGTTTCTGTATGATTGGATGACATCACCAAAAGAGAATTGACCCATAAAAAAAGGTGGGACTATTTCTCAAATCAATGTACTTCGCTTACTGTTGTACAAGATTTTACTTGGCTTGGACTTCATATTACTCCAACAGAATTGACATCTCACACTGTTGCTCAAACTGAAAATCAGTTGTATTTCAATCTGTTCTTTCTATGGAATAGAATTTTGCAGTACATTTTTAGAATTTTAGGGTTCTCAATTTTGTTTCAGACCATAATGATTTGAGAGAAGTCTGCGTGCGTTTGGAAATTTGCGTATAACAAATGTTGGTATGGAACAAAAGTAAGTATTTCATTAATATGACTATTATTAAAACTACTAAAAGCAAGTGCATGTAACTGTTTCATGTACAATTAAACCACAAACACCAAACAATTTACTAGCAATCACAAATTAGAAGTAATCTGTATAGATTATGATTATGTAAGTCATATACCAGAGTAATATTATTTTTGATCTTTTTGAAAACATATGAAATTTACTAATTTGTTGAGAAGTGTAATTAGAAGTGACACCTCTCCAACCTATAACGTACTAGAACAAGAAATCAGAGAGCCACAACATAGCAAATCGATGGAAGTTGGCATTTGAAGAGAGTTGGAAAGCTACATGGGATGTTGTCCGATCCAATTATCGGAATCAATGAAAGACAAACTAGTTAACTGGGTCAAGTATTGAGGGCTAAGCTTTGCCTCCCAACTAACCCTGTTTGCAGTTGCAGCTCCAGGTCCATAATTCCCGTACTCAGCAAAGGTTAACTTTTTCCTGTTTATGTATTTGTAACATATTCAATGAAAACCATATATTAATTGGAATATGAAACCAATGTAAATTTTTATGCTTAAAAAACTTACTCATTGCCAACAAAATCCCAAGCATCCCAACCTTGAGGGTTGACAACATTTGTAAAATTGGAAGCATAGAATAAGACCCTTGAATAAGCTCTCCAAGGCCTGCCCAAATAGCTTGAACCATACCCAAAAATGTTGCATCTTTTGAACACAAACCCGCTTCCATCATTTGGGTCTGCTCTTCCTTGTGCTGTTATGAACCCGTCCCCTTGTGTTTGTATCGAGCAATCCTACGTGTTCGTGCATCATAGTTTTGAAAAATTAGATGCACATACATAGTTTCATTTTTGTACTAATGTGACTAAATGACCAAAATGTAAACTAAAATTGATGTGCAAATTGACACAATGAGCCTTCATCTTGTCCATGCATCATAGCTTCTGATATGTCACATAAACTTAACAAAGTAATACATGAATAATGTCTTATAACAGTAATGCCATCATTTTGTATTTGACTAAAGTAGTCTCGTTACAAACTAAATTGATATCTTTCACTTAACGAAATTAATGGATAAATTAGATAAAATTTGCTAAGAAAACACATATGCAAATACAACATATTTGTACTAATCTGACTAAAACAATCATGATATAAACTAAATTAAAATCCAAATCATATGAAAATATGCAAATATGTGACACACCGAGCCTTGACCGTAAGGTTACCTCATAAATAGATTGGCCACCACCAAAGATGAAATCAACGGAGCCCTGAATGGTGCATTTCTTGAAATAATGTCTACCTTGATGATCCCAAAGAGTATCTTGAATTCCGGCAAACCCACATCGGTAAAATGATGACTTATCACCTGCTATTACTGCTGCCACTGCTGGCACTAACGGGTTCCCATTCCCATTCTTTGGGAAGTTGTAAGAGTTCTGCTTTTTTAATTTAATAACAAACCTCAGTTAAAAAAAGATACATACAGAATTTGAAGTAAAATCTGAAACTATAATTAGCTACCACAAATCTGATTCGTTTGACAATGGTGTTGTCTGCTAAGGACATAAAAGTAGGGCTTTGTGCAGTTGTAGAATGGTCATCCCATACTATCTGTGTTCTTCTTTTTCCCTCTCCTTTCATCATTATGTACGGCTTGTCATATGGGATTATTACCTTCTCCCTGTTTTAGTTAAATAAAAAAACATCAATATCATTCTAACAAAATTTTTATATCAAAAACTTGTTCTGAAGTACTTTCTTTTGTGGAACTAAAGCTAAAACGATAACACTAAACTCGGGGTTAAAGTGCTAGTATACAAAATAAGGGACAAAAACCCCGGCATGTGTGTTGATGAAGCTTATTATACATGACGGAATCTGCGTAGAGGATGAAAAGTAAGAATACAACTCCTAAAGTGCAGTTGGTAAATTGAGAATTTATACTTAAGATCCATGACATGAAAAAATTCTCTCCACATAAATTATGTCACGAGTGTTGATAGACTCAAAATTGTAATACACATATGCCGAGTTTTGTATGAATGAACGTGAAAGGATATAAAAAAAAACCTAGCACATAATATACTTCAGCTTGGAAAAGAATCACTTAAGAAAATGCTTAAACAATCTCGAAACTAGGATATTTTTTAATTCTTTTTTGTAATAAAAATTGGATAGAGGCAAACATCCCCAACTATGTTGTAGTAAAAGAATAAGAAAATACCTGTAAATGCCAGCCTTGATAAAGATACAAACCCAGTGAGTATTAAAGGATGGAACAGCATCAATAGCAGATTGAACTGATGTAAAATTGGCATTGCCCGATGGATCAACAAACAACGGTTCACAATGATTTTTATTTTCTTCCGAATTTTCACTTGACAACAATTTGCCTTTCGTAAAAAGCACTGTTTCAGACAACAAAAGAACTAAGAATAAACATGAAAGCCATTGAAGCAACATTGTGGCTAATTAAAATTGCAGTGAATTAAACCACATTGTGCCATTGAACTAAACAATTCAGTTGTTTGTAGTGGAAATTATTTTTACCAGATTTCAATTAATGACTAACTGAAAAGGAAGTAACGCACTGAAATCAAGGAACTTGTTTTGGAATTTTTGTTCCTTCAGTTTTAGTAATTAAATTAATTGAATGTGAAGTCAAATGACGTACTGATTGTTATATTTAGGAAATATATATTTTTTTTTTATTTACTTTTTGCGTAATGGAAAATATAAGATTTTTTCTTAAATGAAAGTGAGTTACTTTATATACTTTAGGATATTGATGATATGAACTTTAAGCTTGATTTTCTTTCACATAATAGTGATTTTTTTTACCAAGTAAGAATAATTTATTTATAGTTTCCATCCAATGTGATTATGTGGATGCACAAAATTGATTTTGATAAATATTTCGGTTTTCTAAATAATGCATGTAAGTAAATTGTTGATTTTAATTTAAACTCGTCACTTTGTTATTTGAAGGATGTGCGAAATAATACTCTAAATTGATCCATATTAAGTGTAGATGCCCTAGATAGAAGGTACCGAAATAAAATAGAAAAGATGAAAGCTTCAATAAAAAAATTGAAAGAAAAATACTCAAATGAAGGTGATCTGATCCTGAGTAAAAACTGTAATTTTCTTCAGCGATTGAGATGGGTTATAACTGCACACCCAGAATTTATTGGGTTGGTAAACCTTGTGAAATAATTTTTATAGTAATAAGACCATGTTTTTAGGTATATTCTTAATATAACATTACCATATATATATATAACATTACTAATAAAATATTATAGAACTCTCGTATGAACTTGTATACATGTATAAGCAATTTTACGTGTTTAATCAACTCAACTAGTATTATATTTGCTCTGAAAGTTTTTTAGACTTTACGTAAACATCAGGGTAGATGGGGAGATCTCTCCAACTGATGCCTACTATTTTTTGACATTAAACACTTTTTAAGTGTTTGCTTTTGAAATTACCAGAAATAATAACAAATAAAAAAAAAGAGTTTTCAGATTTTTCTCACACATTTGTGATATAAAGTAAGTGACCAAAAATGGTAACGATGAGCGATTAGAGATGCAAATCAAGATGGTGATATTTACATATTAATCACAATATACAAGGAAAATATTACTATATAATCATTAAAAGAATTTTACTTTTAGGAGAGGTTGTACTCAAATGCATTAAATATTATCCAAATTTTCAACCAAATATGGGAAAGAATAATTTACAAGATAAGTGGAAAATCAATTTCCTTACAAAGGTGACAAAATCGGATGGTTGAGTACATAGAGCAATTAACTTATACATAGGAAACTAAAATTATTATTTATGAAAATTATATTACAGGCAAACTTAAAAAAAAGTATTACATGGTTTTCATCTGAAAAAACAGAGAAATTTTTTTTTCAAAATGAGGTCTGTGGTTTAAAAAAGGATCCATAGTTTCAGAATAGTGGTGGTACATTGAATATTTTAAACAATTCAACATTCTAATAATTTAACCTTATTATTTAGAAATTATACGTCAGAATTGAGTAATTTTCTGAAATTCTTATTATAATTTTTTATAGTTTGCTATCATAATTTAATTAAAAAAAATGTTTGCAAAAAATTACAAAATTTTTCTCCGAAGTGTATTAAATTTTTTATTAACCATCTCGTAAAATTTCTGATAAAAAAGAACAAAATTACTCATTTTCATGACATAATTTAATAATAAGAATTCTCTATTTGTAAATTTTTTGAAACCGCAAATCCCTTTTTGTAAAAAAAGAATATTCTCATATCCTATTTCCAAATGAATGAACCCACATGATACATTTTTTAAGTTTGTCCAATATTTAATCTAATGTTTGAAATTTCGGAAGAAAACAACTAAGTTTCGTCGAAACATATACATATAACAAGTTAAAAGAAAAAAAGTTATTTTCTAATTTGTAATCTAAAAATACAATTTTGGTTTACTGATTTTGGAGAACAAAGAAAAAAGATATGAATTCGGTTCCTTAAAAGTTAATCATCTTTGAAAACTCGTACCCAATATCGTCAAATATGCCTCAATACCCCTCAAAGTTGGTTCAGAAAATCAAAAGTCACATTCAAAGTTAAAAAAGACCAGTTACCCTCTTAGTTTGACAAAAAGGTTCGGTTACTCCCTTAACTTGATAAAAATACACTAGTTTACCCTCTTCAATGCCACATGCTAATTTCTGGTTGAAGAGAAAAAAATGTCATCTTTGAAAAATCAAACTAACCAGATTCTGACACGTGACTTTGAGGAGACTAACAGATGCATATTTGCCAATTAAGTTAATGGGAGTAACTGATCTTTTTGAAAGTTAATGGTAACATCCTGCTTTTTAAGCTAACTTTAGGGGTATTAATGTATTAGGCCTTCGCATAATCTTGTTTCAATTGTGTATGAACATAATTTTATATATATAAACAAAACAATTGCACTCCCTCCATAATTTTTTTGTATGTTCTTGAAAATTTTCAGCAACAGAAATAAAATATTTATTGCATTACCAAAATGACTAATGTGTATTTTAATGTATATCTTAATACCAACTTATAATTCTTTCTATTCATAATCTCTTTCATAATTAATACATGAATAAATTAGAAAAAAATAATTAATAAAAGACAAACAAAAAGATACAATAGAATAGCTATAAAGACCTAAAAAAGAATGGAGAAAATATAATTTAATCTCTTTAAAGTTAGGCAAGCCGGATAAAATTTGATGAATCAACGACATAAAATAACCTTTTGCCAAATTAGGAGTAGCAATTGGTACATAAAGGTGACCAGTTTCTTAATAAAAATAACAAGCCAGATTCAGAAATTTTAAGAGAATAGAATACATATAACATTGAAGGATAAAAATACTTTTTTCTAAAATAGAAAAAATGTTTAAAATTACCTTATTTCTTTATACCTTTAATTTATACTTCACCTACGTTGAATCATATTTATAGATTGAACCAATATGAAAAATTGAATTCAAATTATAATTGAAAATTTCCACGGATCATAAAATCAATTCACTTGAGAATTCAAAAGAGCCTATTTCACAAGAAGGCATCTTAAAATAATGACACTTCTGATAATAGCAAACTTCCCAAAGTTGCAACTCAAAGATAACATTTTTTCTACACAATTTATTAGTAAATGGACCCGCGAGGAACACAAAGATCATTAGTGGCCATGGTTACCCCTTAGTTATAAACCTAAAATACAAGAAATTACATCTTATAACCAAATTAAATGTACTATAATTTTATATTGAACATATGAGCTCAACTGAGAAGATTTTAATTTCAAGAGAAGGGCGGGCATATACTTCTTGTCATTTCCAAAAGTTTTCAGTCTCAAATATTCAATCAGTCAAATCAAGAACGCAAATAGTCGAAAGCACCAATAAAACTTGATTTAAGTTCTATTTCAAAAACGCAAACATAAATTGGAAAGTGCAAACACATAGTGACAAGGCAGCAACGCCACCAGCACTATTATAGACTATAGTACAAATCCACAAAAACAACCGTCCACATGCTGTTCTTCTATGAAACAACTCACGCACCTAAATCAAGTACCCCACCAATACACTATTTTAGGAGAAAAAACAATATCAAAAATTTTGGTTCAACACATACCAAAATGAGACTTAATGGAGCTGATAAGCTGCAATCAAAGCTTTGGGCATTTGCACACAGATCATCAAAAATTCAAATTTATAATTAATACCCAAAATCTTACTACAAAAATAGAGCTCTATATTGCAGGAGACTACCACAAAAATAAGTCCAAACAAATAAAAGTGCAAACACGGAAGGCATAATTTGAAGGGCAACAACATTGTAAAAAACAACCTTCTTTCCAAATCAGTATGTGATAGGAGCAAGAATTTCTAGCTGAGGACCAAGTTTCTCCTCTGCAGTCTTCAATGCTTTAACTCTTAGCTTGGTCAACTGCTTTTTTCTCTCGTACACCACCTGTGACCTCTCCTTTCTCTTCCTCTCAAGTTCCTGCATCCATGTACCCCAAACATACCTTTAGCAAGCATCAAACACAAGCACATAACTTTAAATTCAATTAGTTAACATCCCAAAGCAGCCAACAAAAATTTTGTAATATGATAAGAAATATCATAATCTTTGTGAGAAATTAATGATCAATCAGATAAATCTTTGAGAAGATAATAAGGATCTTACAGGGCCTCAATATTCTTGACATATCAGCAGTAAAAGATTAGAGAACTAAAAACAAAATGTATGGGACTGCTATTGAAATTCATGCCAGATAAAATTAGCAACATGGATATGCGGAAAAATAAAAACTTGGCTATCAACATTACCTTGATGGTTTCATAGTGGTTCCATCCAACCTCAGATGATAGCCTGCCCAACAAGCAGTACTTGTGTCCAGCTTGCAGCCTCAACACCCTAATTTTTCCAACATCACACACAAAACACAATTAATAACCACAAATAGTATGAACACAGAGAATGTAAGATACAAGGGTTCAGAATTCAGAAGACATACTTGAGAGCATCAGGGATAACCATCCTCTTCATCTTGTCATATGGAGGTGGAACACCCTCATACACTTTCAAACGAGCAAGAGCAGCTTCTCCACGCTTAGTCTTGTGAGGAATCATCCTTTAAAACAAATATACATTTATAATACTATCATAAACTTGTTTTCATCAGTACCAGCAGAAAATAGCTAGACATGAGACCGTACGAACATACACACACTGAACCTTAGGATTGATTGTGCAATGATTTGTCTACAACAACAACTAAACGATGCATCAAACGAATTTAATGGTCCAATATGTTTCCCAGCTGAAATGCACAACTAATACATCAAACAAAAGCTTACAAACAAACACAGACCTATCAATTCCTCAATATGTTGAAATGCACAAATAATTCACATTCAAACCAAAAAGCACAAACAAAAACAGAGTGAATCATTCCATTACAAATATTGTCCCAAGACAACAGCAGAGAAACATAATAAGCTTCAGTAAAAAACATATCCTCCATTACTACAGCATATAAGTAAAATGTATCCAAATCCTATAACATTTTGATGCTATTCCAAATCAAATAAATGATATCTCCTGTACTAATTGATTCTACTAATAGACACAACAATTTTCATCTTACACAATGTGATTTCGAATTCAATCATAGGAATCAAGCAGTATAAAGGATAGTAAAAGAGGGGAAACGATAATCTTACCCACGGATGGTTCTCCAAAGGATCTTGGAAGGGGCGCGGAAGTGGATGGGGCCATGAGAAGGCTTAGTGTTCATGCGCTTGCGCAAGAACCTCAAGTACTTCATCTTCTGCCTAACCAATCCACCGGAGGCGCATATCTCCTCGCACCTTACAACCACAACCTTCTGGCCGTTCAAAAGCTCCTTGGCAATGATCGATGCAAGCCTACCAAGCATGTGGTGCCTTGCGTCAACCACCACTCTCTTAGCGCAGATCCCTGAACCCGACACCATTCTTCTCTCTCTTTTTCTCTCCCTCACACTCAACAAGCTCAGCGGCTATGGAAATGGAAGAAATAAGAAGAGAAAGCGGGTGGCTCTAGGGTTTTGCGGACGTGGGATTATATGGGTTATATTAGGGTTCGTACTTCAAGCCCACACTCTCCATTTGGGCTTTTAGGGTGTCCATTACTGTTAACAGTTGGGATTTTTACAGTAAATTTATGTTTACTGGACAATAATTACTTGACTGATCTAATAGTAACAAAAATTAAAATATTAGTTCGATTTAGATTGATTCATCACTTTTTTTATTCATAGTTATTTTGTTATTGAAAATATAGTATTTTCTAATTTTTTTATTATGATGGTAAGTTTAATAAGTTATTTTAGAAGTTCAATTGTTTAGTTGTTTTATTTTAAATATTCTACGCATTTGCACTTATATTATATCGGATTTGGCTTGAACTTGAATAATTATTAACAATATAAAGCCGTGTCTTTATTCACATAAACAATTTATTGTTTCCTCATCCTATTTATTTCAAATTGCATATACTCCTCCTTTCCTTTGTGATATTTTACATTATGCTTTAGGAAAAAATTTCGAATGTTCCATTTTGCGTGTTCACTATGATGTTTTCCGTTCATTGTTTGATAATTGATACATGACATTCTTCCTGATTTTTCCAATTCCATTTATATCTAACCATGGCACAACATCAAGTAACTTAACTACTGCATGTTATAAGAGCCGGTTTGATCAAACTAAAAACCATCTAAATTCATGGACTTACTGAATTTCGAAGCACAAATTCATGTTCTTGATGCTTTATACCCACAAATATATATGCACAAAGAGAGAAAAATCTAAAGAGTAAAGATCCAAAAAAATGTCAAAGGTTCAATTAATCAGTTTTCAGTCAATCCAAACATGA
>CATIWQ010022095.1:0-11310 GCA_949673415.1 Euphorbia schlechtendalii | reverse complement strand
AGGTGTACTAAGAACTATCTTTTCATGCCTGATACCATGCTGACTGAAATAATCTCTGAACTCCTTAGAGATATATTCACCACCATTATCTGTGCGTAGACACTTTAACACCACTCCAGTCTCTCTTTCCACCATCGCATGTAATTGTTGAAAGTGCTTGAATACTTGATCCTTTGTGCGCAACAAATATATCCATATCTTTCTTGAGAAATCATCGATGAAGGTAAGAAAATATCTGTTTCCTTCAATTGATTCTATCTCCATGAGACCACATATGTCAGAGTGTACCAACTCTAACTTGTTATCTCTCCTTCTAAAACTTTTATGAAAAGAAGCACGATGTTGCTTCCCAAATAAACAGTGATAACAAGGGTTAATTTTACCTTTAGCTATTGGGATGAGGGACTTCTTAGCCAAAATATTCAACTCTTTCTCACTAACATGCGCCAGCCGTCTATGCCACAAATTTGGTGAAACTTCATCTCCAACTGTATTCAGCTGGCTCGCATATATTATCGCGTGCGTTTTGTATAGTGAGCAACATAATTTTCCTTTTGCCACCACCAATGATCCTTTGATGAGTTTCCAACCACCATCACCTGTATAATGGTGATAGCCTTCTTTGTCCAGTACACTAACAGATAACAGGTTTAACCGAAGATCGGGAATATGCCGCACATTTTTAAGTGTTAATGTACACCCAATGTCTATCTTCAAGCAGATATCATCGACGCCCATCATTTGAGAAACACTGTTATTTTCCATTTTAACCGTGCCATAGTCGCCTGCTTTGTACGTGGAGAAATATTCTCTTTTTGGAACACAATGGTATGAAGCACCAAAGTCAACTATCCACTCAGTTTCTACATCTTCAATATGACAACAATCTACATCATGAGAGACTAAAGCCACCTCTCCATCTTCTGTTGAGATTGTAGCAGATGTGTTTTTGTCATTATCTTGGTTTCGCTTTGCATTATCCTGTTTGAAGAAACGACAGTTTCTTTTGAGATGACCTTGCTTTTCGTAGTGATAACATGACCTCTTCTCCCGGGACTTGGATCTATCTCTGGATTTTCCATTCCCACGACCTCTACTTTAGCTCCGGCCCCTATTCTCTGTGACAAGGGCTTGTGAACTAGTATTGGCAATGTCCTTTCTGCGAATTTCTTCATTGAGTAGTTTATTCTTTACCATGGGCATAGTCACCATACCATTTGGAGATGAATTACTTAATGATACAACAAGAGTATCCCAGCTATCAGGTAGAGATCCCAACAGAAGGGATGCTTCCATCTCATCATCCATGGACATATCGGTAATTACCAGTTCTAATACGAGCCCTTCAAAGTCGTTAAAGTGTTGTGTAATTGATCGTCCCTCAGATAATTTTAAGTTCATGACTTTACGAATCATGAACACTTTTTCTTGAGCATTTGTAGCCTCGCACATATCTTCTAGCTTCTTCCAGAGAACTTTGGGATCTGTTTCATTTCTCACATGGTTGTACAGGCTAGCATCTATCCATTGACGTATTGTACCCAATGTCTGCTTCTTCAACTTTTTTCATTGTTCATCTTTTATTTCTTGTGACTTGGCCTCATCACCTTCAATTGGATCGTATAGATCTTTGCAATTGAGGTAGTCCTCCATTCTGGATTTCCATATCGAATAATTTGAATCCGTCAGTTTGATCATTGCACCGTCATTAGTTATGTTGAACTTTGAAATTGATGAAAAAAGTACTATTCACGTAATAGTAAAGTTACTATTTTACTATTCACTCAAAGAAAAAACATGGACGATTCACGTGAATAGTAACTTTAAGTTACTAAAAAACATCGATTTTTCCGATTCATGTGAATAGTAACTTTGAGTTACTGTTATACTATTCACTTAAAATACTCTTCTGCACCAGTTTTTCGAACGGACTGCACCACCGGATTCGTCGTAATTTTCTCGTCGACGTGGTATATATGTTTTTGAAATATATAACCACGATTTCTACAGATAAATCAACTTTGTAGCTCTGATACCACTTGTAAGGACTAATAACAATATTACGAGATAAATTATAGCAGCGGAATATAAAAAGGAACACAATGACTTTTACGTGGAAACCCCAATTGAAGTTAGGGAAAAATCACGAGGACAAACTCCGATTTTTTTTCTTCCACTATAATAACAATAGCAGATACAAAAGAAATTATTGCAAAATAGTATCACTCAGGTGTTTCCCAAAAACCTCACTATTTTTTCTCTTCCCGATTTTTAGAAACCCCTTTTCTAAAAAAAATCTCTACACAGATATTGATATATCTATGTTTTCTTTTCTTTGGCTCTAGTTCTCAAATGAGGCAGAAACCTCTCTATTTATAGGCAATTGAAGACAAGTAATGCCTTCAATTATATCTATAATTGCGTCCCATTTCACCTTTAATTTTACCGTCCCTTGACTTTTTCCTTTTTTTTAATAATTATATATATAGTGGGTCCCGTTGGAGGGACACCACTCAACATTTTTATATCAACGCAATGAATTTTTTTATATAGTACTATTTTCCTATTGTATATATGCTAATGTTATTTTGATGAGTAATCGAGTTAGGCCGATGAGGTGCTAAACATCTCTTTTAGGCTGGCATCTTTAGCGACTCAACAAAGATTAACCTGAGCAACATTATTAAAGAAACCTTAAGGAAAGGTTAAGAAGATACAAATTTTCAACAGAATAAGGGAGGTTAACAAGTAAATCAGAAACAGAAAATGGAATTGGGGCGTTTGCTGCGATAGAAAGAGAAACCAAGTAAAGTGAATCCTCCATGTAATAAATCTATCCGTGAAGATAACTTTGTTTCTCCTATTCCATAATTTAATTCCCAACATAAGAATAGCCAAACTGAGGTTGCAAAATGGAGAATATTGCGAAAGTTACCTCGCCACGTACGAATAAAGGAAGCCCATTATCAAAAGGAATTGCTGTATGGATACCAATCCACATAAATAAGTCGTTCCAAACCTTTTGACTCTCACTACAATGGACAATAATGTTGTTTTGCCAAACAATTGAAATATAACACCTAAGCATACCTTTGTAATTATCTCCCTTTTCTGTGGTTCAAAACGTTTGCGATCAATTGTATATATGTAAAACTGGAATATTTAAGAGTTGAAGGGTATTTTCAAGATTTTGAAGCAGCGATAAATCTGTTTCTTAAAAAACAGCCTTTTACAATATGCTTATTAAAATGGTTTGCTTCTGTTGATTTTACTTAGATTTAAGTTTATATATTAGTTTAATTTTAACAAAGAGATTATTTCTTTAACAAAATCATAAAACTTGAAAGTTAAATCGTTGATGGAAAAATACAAATTTAATTCGAAATAGACTACTAAATGAAACACAAAATCACTGGAGAGAGATATATAGTTGATCTGAGTTGATTTCAATATGATGTATTTGTTCACATTACTTGATAATGAGCATAAAACAGTTCTAACTTCAATGGATATTTTCTGGGGATGTGATCAACTCCCATGATGGGACACCCGATGGTAATTTACACTCTATATTATTTTGGCGTCTGGCTTTTAGCTATAGACAGCTTGCAAAGAAGTAAACTTTGGAGATGAAAGCTGAATCATGTGATTGGTGAGTGTTGAATATATGCCAAACTTTTTGGCCATGACTATAAAGCAAAATGAACAGTGACATAGTGATGGTATATTTATAAATAATATGCGAGTAGATTAGGGTAGAGTAGTCGTTTTCAGTAGCAACTACTAACATACTATATGCATTTTTTTTAATCAAATTCTCTTCTCTTCTGCTTTACTTGTATTTTAGGACAACTTTTTCTTATGCATTTCTTATTATGCAGTTTACAATAAGAAGACAACTGTACAGTAATCTGTACTGTAATATTGTCTGATAAACTGCTCATCGACGTGTAAAAAAAATTAAGCATACAAGTTTATGCATTTACTTAGTTGAAAATGATGTTTACACACCTAGTAAGATATTTTTTACTTACATCCTCAATCTAAGTTTGCTGCATGATATAGACGAACAGGCTACACCGGTTTCAAACTGAATATTTTTGTCGAATATGCATCAATTCAAGTCTAGCCAAGTTCACACTTTAGATTTCAAACCTGGCCGAGCATATGATGCGATTATCAAACCCCGTCCACGGTCCATAAATAGGTTTTTTGAAATTTTGTTTTTGTGAATTAAATAGAAACAAAAGATAAATTTTTATACTAGTATTTTTCCTTTCAATTTTTTTTATAATATGCTCACATCTAACATAAGATCCTTGGGAAATGAACTTGACCTCTCAATGACTTCAATTCATTATTTTCTTTTTCTTTGAAAGAATCTTCAATTGACACAATTTTGAACATTATTTTCCCTGGTCCCTGGAGATTAAGGACCTGGGACTGGTCCTTTCTGATTGACCTAAGTGCCATGTCAGAATCAAATGCTTATTTTCTACAGTTATATGCTGCTAATTAAGTTGCTTCAACAGATAATCTTATAATTATAGCTTAGATGCAAGATTGACAAAAAGCAAAGAAGGGAATATAATTCAAAACTCTTTTTTATAAATACATATAGCTAAAATAAAATGGAATCTATGGCTATGGCAGTGCTGCAAACAAGAAAAGAATCTTGCTTTGGGAATTTCTGCAAATGGTGGAATGTGATAGGGGATTTGCAAAGTTTCCCTTTTCACCTTTCCTGGATTCCTCACTAATTTAATTCATGGCCTTTAATTTTATTATTAATTCTTAATTATATTCCGGTCTCTCTCCGTCCTTTTGTTTTAGATATTTCAAAAAGGAATTTATAATTATTACAGAAAAATTCAATATATATAATATTCTTTGAAGTTGCTTCTTGCATTGCACACATTCTTAGAAGGGCAGCACATCCGTGAAAGGCCGATTGGTAAATTGTATCACATATGCAATGTCATTAACTTATTTAGCGGCTCGAACCTGTGGTCTATGGTACAACTATACAACTGTTTCAAGGCTTCCCTTCCATTGTATATGAGCAGAAACTGTATTAATGAAACAGAAAAGAAAAGAGATAATACATATTTAAATAAGCTGATTAATTTCATTAACAAAGGGGAACATATTACACACTAGCTAATACAAACAGCTTGAACAAATTTACACTACACCTTATGTAAATAATGAAAGCACACTAGCCAGGCTAAATCAAGCCAAATTTATTAGTAGTTCATTACGTATTAATTAATTAATTAATTTAATTTATTAGTTTAAAGTCTGGTAGGGCTTGAGCATTTGAACGAGTGAGCCACTCAAGTGAAGTGACATGATTTCATTGGTGGAACCCATGAGCTTGCCGCCGATGAAAACAGCAGGTACCGGAGCGGTGCAACCCAGCCTGATCAAAGCTCTCTCCATTTCCCTTCCTTGAGGATCTTGGTCAATCTCGTAAACCAGAGGCTCAATTCCGATCCCTTGAAATAGGATTTTGACCGCGTAACACATACAACATGAACTCTTGCTGAAAATCACCACTGCCTTCTCTGATGCAAGTCCCATCACCTTTTCCATTCTAATCCCTCGATTGAGAACTTAAAGGAAAAGTTACACCAAAGGGGAGGAAAAGGGTTTGAAAGGTAGATCAAGGGTTAGTTGTATGGTTGAAGTTATGGGGGTTGTGCTAGGGTATTTATAGGGACAAGCTAGAAAGGAATTGGAGTCATTTGTTTGGAAATTATAACATTCTAAAGTGGATAAACTTTATTATTAATTAGATGCCCAACTTGTTCATACTTCACTTCATAGATTGAGACTACTCTGCTTCTAATTAATGGGATCCATATTCACTACCTACAAGTTGCACCACAAATTTATTTTCTTCAATAAATTATAAATTAATAATCAAACAAATACACATGACAATACCTTATTGTAGTTAAGTGAATTGAGTACTTAGTAAATAATTGGGCCTAAAATTCTCACAAATAATTAAAGCTTGGAGGGTCGATTTGTTGTAGATTCCCACGATCAAATTTGTTTGAATCCTTTTAATCAGATTTGGAGAATGAAATGGCTTTCGGTGAAATTATGAAATGTGAATCTTTTTGCGCCCACCAACTTGCAACAAGATTCCTTTAGGCTATTTACTAGCATGGGCATAACCCTAATTTTCATGTTGTTGCACGTGTGGAACAAGATCAACAAACCCATGTATTCCCACACGTGCAGAGCTCATTCAAATCTTGAAAAACAGTATCATAGCCAATGGTTTGACTAGATTTCAGTACCGTGCAGAGTTCAAAAGGAGCGAGGCCTCAGTTTAGGATGTGGTGGCGACGATGGAGAGGGAGTATATACTATTGTGTATATGTATACACAAGTATTCTTTATATGTATGCTATTTGTATGGATACATATACCTGCATGTCATGTACTGTACATGTTCCAAATGTACACAGATATTTTTTTTAATGGAAAAAGGTTCAGTGGAGAAAAGTTTTGTGCATTTTGGATATGGAAGAATACAGTAGGGAATTATGCATAAAGCTACCTTTTGCCTGCCCTCAATCTGAGGAAATACTTTTATATGTGTGCAAAAAAGCTCAATTAATTATGACCATTGAATGAAAAATGCTTAGAAGCTTGTTAAAAGAATATAATAAGGTGATATGACCTAAAGATAGAAGATAATCGATGCCTTGATTAATTATTAAAATTTTTTTTGATTAGTAATTAATTGTTAATATGTGTCCATATATATGTCTATGACTATCCATAAGCATATGGTTACACTTGAAAATTAAGTATCTTTTTTTAATGTCAATAAATTTGGGATATATTATGTCGGATTAACAGTAAGTGAAGCATTTACTGTGAGAACTTTATTCTGCATTCTGATTATAATTCGTAAGTTCAGGTATGATACAATTATTCTTCATCAAGTTGAGAATTCACAGTCACTCCTCATGCTTATCATGAAAAACATATATATTCTACCATACATTTTAATTCTATGCCTGTTTGATTTCGTGGAATCCAACTAGATAAATTCGAACACTCGCCAATAACCTTAAAACATAACTAAAAGCATAAATGTAAGGATCGGAAGCTTGGGAGAGTATTATAGTATCATCTTGGATACAATGCAGTAAGGGAACCAGAAAAAGCAAAGCCCTTAATACAACACTGTTTTCAACGTAGTATTAGAGCTATATACACATAACATATAGAGAAAAACAAAGACAGACTTTAAGAAGAAGTGAAACTTAAGTAGAGTATGGTGTTAATAAAAGTGGATTTAGGCCAAGTACTAGAACCAAATAGCCCTAGCATCAATGAGCATTTGCTTCAAAGAGCCATCCAAGTGAAGGGACAAAACATCTTTAGCTGACCCAACATATTTGCCACCTATGAACACAGCTGGGACACAAGGGTTGCAGCCCAGCGCTCTCAAAGCCCACTCCATTTCTCTACCCTTGGCGTCGTGGTCTAGCTCGTGGATCGCTGGGCTTGCACCAAGCTCGTAAAAAAGTGTCTTGATGCTATGGCACATACAACATGAGCTCTTTGTGAATATCACTGCAGCTCTTGTTGATGCCAAATCTCTCACTCTATCCATTCTAATTAACTTCTAAGACTAAAACCAACACTTAGACCTTATTTATTGAGACGAAGTAGAAATATGACTGTTTCTTCTTTGTATTGACAGCTAATGAGTTGGGTGTAGACTTTGAGATTCAGCTGGGCTTATTTATAAGGGTAGTGGGGATTGCCTTGTTTGATCCTTAAAGGACATAAATGAACAAGTTTAAAAAATATTTCGGATAATATTTTTGAAATTGAAAAAAAAAAGCTAAGAAGTTCCATTCAGATATTTTGGATAAGAAAAATGCCATTCATGATTTGGTGACAGTGACTTTTTGTTCTAATTAATCAATTAAACCCAACTTGCATTACAATAGATAATGCCCTGCTAATTATAGCACACAATTTATTTAAAATTTCCCCAGGAGGAAATGTCCGTACAGATTATAGTTAACTTTAACGGAAGAATATGATTAATAAGATCACATACTTTCGGTCCCGGTTGGTGGCATAATTTTGCAGATTGAGCTTTTTCAACTTTAATTAAATAATTTGCAGATAATGATACCTCCATAACTCTAGATGGACGAGAATTTTCTTCATATATATTATTATATATTAATTCTCTTTAGCAGAATGTCAATGGCCTTCACAGGCCATGTTCTATTCCTTAGATTTTCAAAGAAAAAAAAATGTTGTGTGGATAGGTGATGAAGATGCTGATAGCAAGAGTCTTGAATATAATTTATCAATAATTTTTTTTCTTTAATTATTTATCAGCAGAAAATACAAGGTCCAAAATATTTGATTTTGGAAGAATTTCATTGATTGTGCATCAAAATATCAATTGCAGCTAATTAGAAGTTTTTTTGCAGATAGTATAATCGGATATTAAAATGTTTCATTTAGTGATAAAATAATGGAGTTAGTTTTATGAGTACTTTGCCATATTCAGAGTGTCATACGATTGGTTACTACATCTTATAGCTAAAGGGTTCCTTTAACTTAAAGTATCCGAGCTTCTTAAATCTGGAGGCTGAGAGCTTTAATCCTCATACCTCTATTTGTTGAATGAATTTCGACATATGTTGTAGTGAGTATGTGTTGTACTCAATCATTTCAAGTAAGAGGCATTAGTAAAGTGAGTTGGAGTACAATTGGGTTACCAAAAGAGATGGGAGGACTTCATGTAAGGGATTTCAAAGTTGTTAATTGTAGTCTCTTTGGTTTAGGTGTTGTGCGAAAAGATACAAATTTAAGTCATGGGCTGATCTTGAAGAACCGTTAGCTTGCAGGGTTTCGATGGAAGGGTATAATAGCTTGTTGTGGAACGTTTTCAAGCTCAACGTTGACTTATCTATTGGCTCGGGTGTCAAGTGTTCCTTTTGGTACGATAATTGGAAATCAAACCAAACCTTGGCTGTCCTTTTTCCCGATTTACTCCACTTATGCAACCGCAAAAGCTGCTTGGTTGTTGAGGGCTGCTGGAATTTGTTTGTAATGGGTTCCGTTATGCGACCTTTTTGGAAGCAGAGTTTGAGATTGACGAGTAGGGAGAGGTGTGACAAACTTCGAGTTTGGACCTCTAGCAAGAAGCCGAGATTGTTCAATGGTGGAGCTGACGGGGCAGCAAGGAATTTGATATGTTCGAACGTTTTGGATAGGTTCGAATGGGTTGGTGGCGATTCAAAGGATTACATGGCAGCAAATTTCAGCAAGGCTTGGGCTAAATCAGTTCTTCGGATGGCTAGCGCTCCATGGAAGAATTCCTTCGAAATCCTTCTTATTCCATAGAGGAAGTCTAGAGAACGCGCAATGCCATGAAACATGCACTCTTCCATTGTGTTAAGGCTCGATCGATATGGTGTGACCTTTTCCTCTTGTTTGGGGTGTCGGGAACTATCCAAACTCGGCATTCGGTTTCCTAACCTTGTGGCGGTCCTTTTTCGACATTGGGTCAAACCGAGATTTTGCAACCTCGATGTGGTTCATTATTTCGTGGCATATTTGGAAAAGAAGAAACGGGCTTATTTTCGGAGATCACTATAGAGAAGAAGACGCCATCTTAGCTAGCTACTACTATTGTAAATTTATTTTCTTTACTAAGAAGCGCAGCTTTCGGGGTGGCGTAAGCAATGTTCTTGCTCACCCTAGTATTTTAATTGTTTGTATTTAACGCTTTCTCCATTGGAGAGTTTATTTTAAATTAATGAAAAGAGGGTTAGGTATTTTGTAGGCAAGCGATCGCATCAACCTAGTTGGGATGGTCCCCCCGAAATTTTCACCTCTCCCAATTTTTTTCCGATGGAGGAACACATCGTTCCTTCGGAGGTTTTTCAAAAAAAAAAATCCATGGAGAATTTGTGTGGTAAAAAATAATAGAAGAGCTATGATTGAACATTATTAGTTTGCTAAAGCTTTGGTGTTAAACATACCGTGAAACAAATTAGTTACCTTACATTTTTTTTGAAGTCTTGAATAATTTATGTTAGTGTTTTCACAAGATTTGAGTTTGAAACCGTTACAGAAAATTACCTTGATTAACTGATAACTAATTGGTTTGGTTGAGCATGAATAATGTAGCATTTGTATGCAAATTAAATATGGTGATGTGGAATTGGGGTAGAGTTTATCCATATATTTCCCACTTTGTTGTCGACTGGTTATTTGGCCCATATTTGATCATGCTGATGCCATGAATAAATTGACTAAACATTTACGTCTTAAAGTTTCGATGGAATATTCTACTACCCATAATAACATATATAATACTTTTCGTTAGATGTTACCCTTTCAGTAAACGCGAGAGCTATTGTTCAATTATTCCAAAACTTGCTTTTGCTAGTTGATTTTGATTTCATATGACATCTGTTAGGTTATAATTAATTATGCTGATCATGTGAAAGTAGAATATTATGTTCGTTAGTTTATTTCTGTTCATCTACAGCAAAATAATTAAGCTTAGATTATATTCTGTAAGCTAAACTACTTGTCTAATTGATTGGAAACTTAGCCTATTCACGAGATTAATAATCGAGCCGGCCTTGAGAAGATGGGAAAGGACAATGATAGTTTACTTAATATGTATGTATACTGGAAAATAAAATGAAAATTTTCTTATGTGTTTGAAGAGTTACATGTATGTAGAAGTATTGAATTTAATTACATAGTGATCAATATATATGGATGGAGTTGAACTCGACACTTAATTAGTGCAACTAGCTCCGTATTGCTCAGCATTTGTCACTTGTCAAACAAAGAAAGTCTCTGAGTGTAGATCTTTTTTTTTTTTTGGGTAAGAAGTTTTTCATGTATTTTGTAACTATAAAGAGATTGATTCTTAAGAGTGTTAGAGTTGACTGCATTAGTAAACACTTATGTGGACTTGATATATGTTGGTCCAGACTTCAATGGTTGGCCACCAACCATTGAATTTTCTTTTGGTAGTTTACCTACCAATTTGACAAATTGGTAGGTACTCCCTGCCTATGAAAGGCCTTCTCCCGGTAATCCAAAATCATTCGAAAATTAAGAAAGCATTCAGTTCCTTTTGTAGAGCATTATTCCTACAAAAGAGTATTTTGAGAGTTTCCTCTTGTAGAGTAATTTATTACCACAAGAGAGTAATTAGTGAAGGGGGTTGAGTGATTTTACCTTGTGAGTAAAATTGGGGTGTTTCCAACTATCCTAAAAATATACCTC
>CATIWQ010022054.1:0-21886 GCA_949673415.1 Euphorbia schlechtendalii | reverse complement strand
TATATATATGTATGTATGTATGTATGTATGTATGTATGTATGTATGTATGTATGTATATGTATATGTATATATGTATATATATCTATGCTTGAAAAATATTTTTCAGAAATGTAAACAAACATCAGAAAATATTTTACAGTTTTGTAGCTAAACATAGATAAATAATTTATTTTCCTGCATAATATTTTTCCCTGCATAACATTTTCTCTTACACATTATTTTCCTGCAAACAAACGGGACCTAAGAAAAAATTATGACAAATAAATTATAAACTTTTTTTATAGCAATTAGCTTCATGAAGGTTGTACTCCTAATTTTTTAGATTAGATTCCTCATCTATTGTTCTCTTCGATCTCAAACCCTATCTCCTAGTCCTACAATCAGCCCATAGCCATATCCTTTAGGCTCTGATTGGGAACAAGTTTTGTAATAATCATAAAGGATAGGAAATGAAATGATGGAAACTTAAGGGATAGAATTTGATAGAAACATAAATGATGATGTATTTTTCTGTTTAGGAGGAAGGGATAGTTTTTTTAAAGTAAAGTAACTATAAAATTACTTGTATATCCTTATAAATAATAATATTAATGGATAAAATTAAAAACATAAAGTTAAAGGTGTAATCTTAACTCATCTTGCTCTCAGATCCCACCAAATTGATGGGATTGAAATCAGGTATAATGACCGTAAACAGAAAGAGCCTACTCCTTCTAGTTTCGGTCCAATCCCGTGGTTTCTTCATCCCAAACATGGGAAACTACTCCCCCTCCCTTACCATCCCTTTGAATACTGCTTCCCAAGAAGCAGAGCCTTACTATCACCATTGTGGTTGCTGTTGCCCTTATTATTATTCTTCTTCTTCATATCAACGTCATTGTTCTGCCGTTTTCTTTGCTAATATATCTTTGTTTACCAACATGGAGATCTCCACCATTCTTCATGTAGTCTTTCTCTTTGCTAATGCAGAAAATCTTAATTCTAATTAATGGATTTTATTTTTTTTAATTTGCTTGTTTTTATTTTCCTTTTTCTGTTTGATTGATATAGCTCTTACAGGGAATGAATAATAACTCTTAACATATTTGATTGGATGATCAATATCAAATTTGTTTTGGTTTCATATTTTATATGTTACTTGAGCAATAACAGTGAAATACATTAAGAGCCAAAGCAGTTGTTTTTTTTATTTTATATATATACAAGGAGTAGTTTTGACTGGTAGGCTAATTAATCTGTTACCCAAAATTATGCGGGATTGGAACGAAGTTCAAGTTGTGTTCTTTAAATGGTCGATGGGATGGGACGAAGTCATGGGTAAGGGTATGACTTCATGCAGATAATTTATTTAATTTTTATGTGAATTCCTTTTTATTGTTGTTTAACACATTGAGGTAGCAGCCAAGTACTCGTGGATCATTTTAGGAAAAGTTGGCGATAATTTTGGTTAATAATAAGCAGGCGGCCAGGTTGTATAAAGACTATTATAATTTATAACTAATGAACTGAACTCTATTAAAGAATTGGTTATTAATAGGATCATTGATACTTCTAACATGTGCTAAATGCAATATAATTGTTTAATCATCTCCCTATCTGTTTGTATGCTCTGATACTTGCTTTTATATCTTTTGATGCCCATTTCTATTTTTGAGCTAGAATTTATTCATCTAGGATTTGGCTTTATGTTTAGGGTTTGTCTAAAGTAAAGCAGACCAAGGAATCGAAAATGCAGTATCAACCGCAGATGATTCCTATGATGCCCTCATATACACCTTCAAATATAACCACTGAGCAAATCCAAAGGGTTTATCTTTTTTATCTCTCCAGTTAGAGTAGTGTTGGTTTATTAAACCAGAAACTAGTGTAGTAGAAATTGGTGTTGGCTTATTTTGATCCCAGAGGATTCATTTTTGTATACTTTGAGAATTGACTTGTTTTTCTCTTACTCCTAATGATCTAGAATATGCACATCAGCTCATCTGCATATTTTTCCTGATTACTTGCCTTTTTGGGTTTACATTTGCTAAATATGGTGTTCATTTGCAACCGCAGAGGTTTTGAATTACTATTATATATTTGAATGAATGCCACATCATCTCTATACTATGAATATGACATTCTTAGGTAATTCATCATCTATCTACTTTTACCATGCTTGCAACTGAGCATTGAGAAGCTAAAAAAGGGCTATGCCTGAATATGTTGAGGAAATTGGTCTGTGTTTCTAAGAACCATTTTGAGTTAACTTGTTTTCCTTTAATGTTATCAGAACTTCAAAGTATTTTATGTTAGGATGCATATAGAGTCCATGTTTCTGACACTTGGTAAAAATGCACCAGTCCCCTCCTTCCACCCTGAACTTTCAAAAATTCCAATTAAACCCTCGAACTTGGTAAAAATGCACCAGTCCCCTCCTTCCAACTCCACATGTCAACTTTTGATTAGAGAGAGAAAAATCATAAAAAGGCATCTTTGAAAAGTAAAACCAACCAGATTTTGACACATGGCATTGAGGGGGCTAGGTGGTTCGCTTTTGCCAAGTTACGGGGGGTATCTGGTCATTTTGCAAGTTAGGAGGTGACATCCGACTTTTGTTACCAAGTTAATGGGGGTAACGATGCATTTAGCCTATGTAATTTAGATCGTAGTATGAGGTCCTATTAGTTCATTTGGGAAGTACTGTATTGTGGAGGGTATGTAAGAAAAATTTGTAACTTCCATTTTTTGTATTATAAAGCTAAGTAGCTAGTTTCCTGGTGGCTGTTAGAATATTTTTTGACATGGTAAATAAATACCAGTTTGTCTTGTGTATGAAAACATTGTTTCAATTATAATTATGTGTTGTTACTCTTAGTGGCATTTGGTCCGATGAATGGCTGATCCATGGTATAGAGTATAAATGAATTAAAGAATATGCTCAGTGATTGATAATTTGTATTGGATTTATCATACTTATCCCTAACTATTACACATCTCATGAAATAACTATTCCATTGGAGGTGGAAGGAATAGCTATGATGGATCCAATTCAAACAGTTGATTACATATCACTTTCTTCAATTCATTTCAATGTTTTACCATGAAATAGCCATTCTGCGAAGCTAATGCCAACCTTAGGTTCTTATGAATGTTTGGAGCTAAATTTATCTTGATATAAGCAAACCTGACTATTCCAGGCATTACATATAATGAGCAATTGCACGGTATAAAATGTTGATGAGGCTAGCATATCCATATGCTTTTTTGAGTTAGCATGCACGTACAAAGATAACCAGATGGAGAGAGAATTCTTTGAAAATCTAATGAATAATGATCTAATATTGAGTCTGTGGTTGAGACTTCTAGTACTTGCCCCTATTTTCCTAATGTCCAGTTTCTTCAGCAAGATGTGATAGTAATACATATAATAAGTATCATTAATTACCATTTGATCACCGTTGCTCATTTATTATCCATCAACAAGATAAACTTAGTTCTAACTTACCTTGATACCTCTATTTAGCCTCCACTTCAAAGCTTCACACTCTGATGGGGGACCATTTTTACCCCTATGTCCTGTCTATTTCTTTCTCTCTTCGTCCCTCCCATCCTTCTCTCTCTCACTTGTATTAGCTGTTGTTTGAGATTTGTTTTTATGTCTAGTGCATATTTGCATATCCGACATTTGTGCAGTGTCCATATTAAATTTTGATCATCTTGGAATCAAACCGTGCTGCAAAAGAACTTGATGTGCAATTGCTGATGCCCAACCACAGACACCGCCAATGCCACCCCAGGTGTGTTAACTATGTTTGGTTTATTTCATGGCCAAATGCATCATTAGCTCCCTTAACTTGACTCATTTTACCTACTGCCCCCTGAAGTTTGAAAAAGGTCCCCATAGCTCCCTCAACCTTTGAAAAAATGCACCAATTTGCCCTTGAATGCCACAGGTTCTGGTTGCAAAGAAAAAAATCTGAAAAATGGCATATTTAAAAAGTCAAACCTGCCAGAATTTGGCACGTGACATTCATGGGTAAACTGGTGTACTTTTGCCAAATTAAGGGAGTTACGAGGATATTTTTCATAGTTCAAGAGGGGGCAGTAAGCAAAAAGAGATAAGTTGAGGGAGCTGATGATGCATTAAGCCACATGACACTTTTGTGCGTCTAACTCATCTAGATAAATGATTTTTAGATGGCCCAACATCCAACAATGCAACAAAGGGGCATATCACATGCAGCATCCTCAAGCAGCAGCAATAGCCCAACAGTCGGGTATTTTCCCGCCAAAGATGCCGCAGTTACAATTCAACAGTCCTCATCAAGTATGGGACCCTCAACAGCTACATCAAGCGGCCCTCCAAGGGCAAATGGGAATGAGACCCTAGGGGGCCAATACTGGAGTAGGGGGGCCCTCTGCAACGGGAGGTTCTAGCGGGAACAAACAAGATGCCCCCGAGACTGATGGCCAAGGCAACTCCGGTAATGATGGTGCTGACGATGCAAAATGATAGATAGTGTAGTGGTTTGTTGCTAAGTCCCTTTGACTGTTGATAAGTGCTTAAAGCTGGAAAAAGGACATTGTTGTTTGATGTGGATAGATGGAACGAACATTCCTTGTTTCATTCTAGTTTTGTCAGGTTAGGTAGGTAATGTTGCGAGATAGTGGAAGGAAAATGTGGGACTTTGTGTTTCCTTGTCTGGTTGAAAATGTATGTGATGATGATGCCTTAGGATTATCTTCCATCAATCAATGGAATGGACTTGTATGAATTTCTTATTCCATGAAATTTTTCACATGTAATGTGTTCATGAAAACCAGTTGGCGTGTATCTTATGAAATAGTTTCTCAAAGTAATCTTAGATCTACTTCTTCTGCTATACTTTTTTTTATCTTTATAATCACATTTTCATACTAGGACATATGTTGGCATATGTAACACATGCTCGTACTATCTCAGTTGTCATGCTTGAATGATTGCACATCCTCTAAGCATTTTCATTTTGGCTAAACTCTGTTTGAATATGTTGCATTTCAAACAATATTTCTGCAGAATTTTACTTTTACATGACATTTGGTTCACGGAATAACTATTCAATGGAAAGGCCATACACTTCGAGTAAAAAATGTGAAATATGATGGCTTATTTGAATTAGACCCGTTAGTTTTTTTCCTTTTTCATAAAATCACTATTACAATTAAGATGGTTATTATGACGTGTGGAGTAGTTAGAAATAGTTAAGATGGATTCAATATGAACAAGTCTTTTCATATTTCACAATTTTCATTCATGGTTATTAAAAACCATTATATATGTACGAGACATGTCATTAAAGTGCATCTTTTGTCAAATAATACTCCAGTAGTATTTCTTTATTTCAACTGTTCTATAATTATTGGACTAGTTACTGTGCATTTAGGTAGTCCATTTTACTTTTACTTAACTTAAAACCTTTACTCTCTAAAGAATTTTTTAATACTTGTAAGTTCTTGTTAATCCATTCCTTGTTGTTTCATATGATGAACCATAGTCAAAGTAAACAAGTAAAGCCTTAAAGTAGAGTATTGATGCAGTCCCGGTGTTACATGGAACTCCTCATTGTCCAGTTTGAATGTTAGAGAAATAAATTCATTTCAAATTAGATCTACATGTTTATAAATATAAACTGAAGTAAGTTTAGTTTTTTCAATATAACATTTTATTGTTGTGAAAATTAAACCCATAACCTAGCACTTCCTTTGAAATGTGGTGATCACTAAACCATTAAATTGTGGTTTAGTTCAACTTTTATAAATTCAATAAAACACGAATTCTTAATTTCATTAGTATTTCTGCTTATACTCGTAGATAAATATACTTAAATTACTAAATGTTCTATTTTTTGAATTTTTGTCTGCTACGTCAAATTTAATTATTATAATACAACGATTCAATTTCGAAAAGTAAATCAATAAAAAATGAATTCACCAGTCTATATAAGACCTGTTTATTGGAGAGCTATCATGAATTTAGAACGGGTTTCATCAGTTTCGATTAAACATATCAAATTAAGCCCGACCCAGTTCATGCTTTAAGATTTCGAGTTCGAATTGAGCTTATAATGTCATTTTTAAGCCCAACCCATAATTTCTTAAATATTTCAGTAGACTCCGTAGAAATAAAACGAAAATTTTTATAAAATATGAGTAAATTTTACGTGTACTTACATTACTAATTAAATTCTTTAATATACATATTAACTTATTACCATAAAGTTTACAATTTCACTGAGCTAAAATATAAAACTATATATATAAAATTAATCGAACCAGGCTAGACAATTGTATAAAAATCAAATACGAATCATAGAAGTTCGGGCTTTTAGCAGGTTCTAACCCTGACTAGACTTATTGAACGGCTAGGTTTAGTCTCTAATCTAGACAATAGCAATTAAGCACGTAGGGTGTGTTTGGATCCCGTAAGAAAATGAAAAGAATTGAATTGAATTCACTTAAGAGAATTCAATTGAATTGATTTCTCAAACAAATTCTTTTGTTTGAAAATTTTATTTATATCAAAGAATTCAATTGATTGTTAAATAATATATTTAACATTTTTTCAAAATTATTTATACAAGTATATTGACTTATTCAACTAAAAGCATATGAGAAGGTAAATGGTGAAAATAATATTCAAAGTCCTTAACTTAGATGAATTCCTTTAAAATCTTGCAACTTTTTACAAGATTTGTATTCCTTGCATTCACAAGAATTCAACTCTGGCATGATTTAAATTCTATCAATATTTGTTTGATTCCAAACAAGGGAATTTGACAAAATGAATTCAATTGAATTGAATTCTTTTAAAATGTATCTTTCCAAACACACCCGTAGTGCCCAAATTATTGATATCGATCGTGCATGTATCAAATAATATGGAGAGTTATTTGTGCAATTTTAACTTTTATTCCACTATGCCTTATATTAGTATATGTTATCCTCATTTCACATAATTAATTACAATAAACACATTTATAATCAACGGATAATATTGCTGACTCCACTCTCTAATTTCAAAATACATACTTTTTGCCCGCTTTATTGATCAAACGGTCACAACATTAATTAGCTTGATTATACTCCATTTTAGTAATAAATTTTGAAATATATATAGTTGGTGAAGCAACTTCTAATTAAATTAAAAAATTGTAACGAATTAGTCTTTATGCCACAAATGAATAATGAAAAAAACAAAGTGTTGATGGCATTGCCAGCTTGTAATCATAGATAATCTCATACATCAACATCATTATAGAATATTTTAATATTTTATAACAAATGATGAGAGAAGCTTACCAGCTCTTTGATAAAAACTAAGCATTAATCTACATTTATATGAAATGGTGCCATAGAATTTCTTGATAAATATTCCTTCAAAATTAAATGATCTTATAATTTAGTTGAAGCCACCCATCTTATCTTTAATTCAAATAATTTGAATTTGAAACTAGGAAAATGACATATTAAGGAGCCAATCGTTATTCTCTCAAACTATAAATCTACGGGACAAGGATTTTGAGAAAGGATTTCTTAAATTAGGGAAGTGATCGTAAGTTTCAGTCATCTCAATCATTCATGTAGTTTTAATGATTGAAATTGAATTTTACTTATCCATGAGATTTACAGTAAAATTAAATCTCAAACACTAATATTGGATGGATGGTTAAGATTAAGTGGAATTTACTAGTATAATAAATCATATCCAAATCAATATATGTATTTTTACTTTCATGAGTTTATTCATCAATTATATTTTTGTTTGATCGGTGAGTATTTTATTTCATGAAAATGTGTTCCACATGTCAATATACGTGATGTAGTTCTTTTTGTCAAAAAAATTAAGGGCTAGTGCATCTATAAATTCCCTTGTTGAAAATTAGTTCTTGTCACATTGAATTTTGAAATGTGACGGATGATTCGATATACTTTAAAACGTGTCACTTTGCCCCACACATCAATTTATGGTTGATTTGACTTTTAAAAAATGTTAATTTTCTGATTTTTTTTCCACCAACCAAAAGCTAACACGTGGAGTTCAAGTGGATATATATACACATTTAGAAGTTAAGAGTGACAAAAACCCATTTTAAACAAGTTCAGCGAGTGAAGATGCATTTAGAAAAAAAAAATATAGCTTAATCTTAGTTTTTTTTACAATACTAATATCTTTTTTAATAACTCGTTCATTTTTCTTAAATCATTTATTTTCTTCAAGGATTAAATTAATAAGATATTGTTCCTCATGAGCTCAGTCCAGAGCCGGTATGTATGGAGACTAATAGAGGGTACGATAAATAATGATAAGCATGTTTGTCTGTAGTTAATTATAAATGTCTCATGCTCATAATGGAGAAAAAGTGATAATTAATGAATAAAGGTCGGTCCGAGGAACCAATAATAGAGTGACAGTGCGGCATCTGGGCCCGGTGGTCGGTGCCGGCAATCAAATTATGATTTTAAGTTGTTAATTTACAGGACCTAAGGACATGAAGGACTAGTATATAATGCAATCAAACCCAAAGGCAACTCATATAACTCATCTTCTCTTAATTAGCTTCACTTCATAGGCTTTAGTTAAGAAAAGTAATGGCAGTTAAAATAGCATTTGGGAGTGTGGGAGACTCGTTGAGTGTTGGATCACTTAAGTCTTATCTTTCCGAGTTCATTGCCACTCTTCTTTTCGTTTTTGCCGGTGTTGGTTCTGCCATTGCTTATGGTAAACTATCATTCTCTTTCGTTTTGTTTAGACTGTTTACTTGTTTAACTTAGGCACTGTGAACTACAATTCAATCAAAGAAAACATGGTTTTGATCATGATCATTTGCTATTTACATTGGTTTCAAATCCTCTAGCTCAAACTCATGACCTTTTAAGTCATGGACTAGTCTGGGGAAATTTGAAAGTTTAGTTTGTCCTCTTTTAATATTGAATTAACAGCGTGAAATTTAATCAATGTGATGTTAAACAAAAAATAGTAATTAATTTCTTAGAAAACTAAGTAACTTGATTTTTTAATTAGCTGCATTGCACACTTAATTATTTGTTAGGTACAAAGAATATCAAAGTCAAATTTCAATATGTCCCAAATTTTTTTGTCAATTTCAAATTACAAAAATTATAACTGTAAGGTTTAGAAATTAATTACTAAAAGAAAAACTCCACAGCTGAAATTCTAAATATGGAATTGATAAAAAAAAGAAATTCTGATTATGGACTTTCGGAATAAAAATAAAATAATACTTGTAAAGGTTAGAAAAAATTAAAAAAGATATGATAAATTGGAAGAAAAGGCTGTAATTGTTTTAAAAATTTTCAGGTAAGCTTACCGCAAATGCAGCTCTAGACCCAGCCGGCCTAGTTGCTATTGCAGTAGCCCATGCCTTTGCTCTCTTCGTCGGAGTCTCAATCGCTGCAAACATCTCCGGCGGCCATTTAAATCCAGCAGTCACACTCGGATTGGCTGTAGGAGGCAACATCACAATCCTAACAGGCCTTTTCTATATAATAGCCCAATGCCTTGGCTCAATCGTAGCCTGCCTTCTTCTTCACATTGTCACAGGCGGTGAGAGTATCCCAACCCATGGGGTTGCAGCTGGCATGGGTGCAATTGAAGGGGTAGTAATGGAAATTGTCATAACCTTTGCTTTAGTCTACACAGTTTATGCTACAGCCGCTGACCCGAAGAAGGGCTCTTTGGGAATTATCGCACCGATTGCAATTGGGTTCATAGTTGGAGCTAATATTCTGGCTGCTGGACCATTTAGCGGTGGCTCCATGAACCCGGCCCGGTCATTTGGTCCAGCTGTGGTTGCCGGTGACTTTTCGGAGAACTGGATCTACTGGGTTGGGCCTTTGATTGGAGGTGGATTGGCTGGGGCTGTGTATGGTGGGCTTTACATTGGGCCTTATAGCCCAGCCCCAACTGAAGATTATGCCTGAATTGGGATTTGGAGTTGAGTTGTTTTATGGTTTGAGCTCTTTTGTTGTATCTTTTGTTTCATGCTTTTGGATTTCGGGGTTGTACTTTGTAATAAGTGTAATTATGATTTGAATTTGTGAATCTTTGTGTTACTCCACTCCATTTTATTGGATAATTTACCCATTGCTTCTCAGTTTTTAATACTCTTCACATTTTATCTGGATATATGACATATTTGGAGTCTAAAATTCATTCCAAATGATACAAGCACTCTTACATGTAATTTATACCATCCTCCCAAATTCTACTAAGTTTACTAAGGTTCAAAATTTTAAAATAAAGCTTACGGTTGAGATTAATTCCGGTGTTCAAATTTCATGTTATTAACCGATACTTTGTATTGAAACAGGAAGATTAAACAAATATAAGCTGCTCTCCATTAGTTAACACAGCCACTTACTAGACTACACTTGTTAGAAAGAACGAAATTTCTTTTGTAGTCGAATATTTGCGACAAGCAAACAATCGTTTAAAAAATCACGGTAATTTTGCCGCAAAGCATTCACAACAAACAATTAAGGTTTGTCACGAATACTCCACAGCATAGACAAATTTAGGCAACTTAGCTTCCTCCTAATTTGTAGTTTTGAGATAATATATTAATATTATATCTTAACAGATTTACAAACAATCTACGTAATTGCGTTTCCATTAATCTAAAAGAAATCTCTACTACACTTATATGAACTTCAACTTGTGATCCTTGAAATCACATTTTCAATTTCAATAGTTGGTATCATATTTCTTTAAGTAATGCAAATTCCGATTGATTTTGTAGATATAATAAACAAAATATATACAGTTGCAAGTTATAGTTTTATAGTCGTAATAATAAATATTTTAAAATAAAATTTTAAATTAATTTTTAGCTGATGCACAAGTCAAGCAGATTTGGAATCAAATCATTAAACTCAAGCTCACTTAGCGTGAAACTACGTATTACCACTTAGATTGAAACTACGTATTCACGTGATAGTTATAACTCGTCAAAACAATTATTTTATAGACCCAACCAAATCCAATCTAAACCCCCATCAAACCCTGATGTTTAACATATCTAGGTCATGTTTTATAAAAAAAAAACATATGCATATATTGTCATCAATGTTTGAAAAACCGTAAGCTGCGAGTCGGGCATCAAGAGTTTTCGTGATCTAGAAGAAAACTAGTTTATTTTGGATGGGGTTAAGTGGATTTAAATTTCATTTTTTAAACACATAAAAATTATAAATTCAATTAAAGCATGAATTATAGTATAATTAAATATTATGAAAAAATAGTAGATATTTTTTTTTAAAATTTACCTCATTTGGGCTTACATTAAATAGAAAGGAAAATCCCCAACCCATCTCGGATGTGATTCAAACCTGGGACCTCTAGAATCCACAGCTTCCATCTTAACCACTAGGCTAAGACATCAGTCACAAAATAAACAACATATATTAAACAGTTGAAACCCATAAAAGTTTTATATAATTTTTTCAATATAAACCTTCACTATATAGTTTTTTTTATGAGAACTTTATTTTGATTTGAATTATCTCATACCCTTATTTTTTTATGACAGTGCATTTTTTATCAATTTGTGATTCAAAATAAAATTTTCATGTCCGGGCACTCAGATATACAATAATTTTTCAAATTGCACTAATTTTTGCAGGTTAAAAATTTAACAATAATTATTATAAATATCATAATCATATAAAAATGTGTTTAGACACCGCTTAGGTGAAAAAACTGGAGTAAACATTAGGGACTTGGACAACAACTATTCAATAACAAATCGATCAAATACCTAATAATGCTTATGCGAAAAATCAGAGGCAATGATTAATACCTACAATGCAACATAATGGCATATCTTGCTTACGGATCAAAGTTTTATTCCAATTTACCAAATTAAAATATAAAATAAAAATAAGTTGAAAATAAATAAAAATGAATATCTTTCCAGAAAAAAAGTTATTTGATTCTATACTATTTAGTTATGATACCAAATTAATTAAATTCAAAATGTAACTTAATTGATAAGTACAAATGAAGATTTACCTAACTTCTTAAAAAAAAAATTGAATTATAAAAATATATTTAGAAACAATTACAAACTGCATTTCATGCCGTAGCGGGAAGGCTGTTGTCCACCTACGCGGACCACGCATTATACAACTTACAAAAAAATCTCAATCCACTGCTGTCATCATCCAGTCGGCGGCGGCTATGACTTTCCTTCCCCTAATTATGTCTTTCCACGATTTAAATTCCACTTCACTTCAATCGCAATACTTTGACTATCAAAATCAAAATGAATCTGAAATCTTGCTCTCCGCTTATCGTGGCGGCGCTGATCTTTCTATCCTTTGGGGCAGAAACGGCCCAGGCGGTGATTTGTAGCTCGGTGAAACTGAACGCTTGCCTGCCGGCGATAGTGATGGCGGAGCCACCGTCAAGTGATTGCTGCCATAAAGCGTTGGAGCAGGGGCCTTGTTATTGTGAGTTTCTGAGAGATCCAAATCTGAAGCAGTTCTTTTCGAATATAGCTGATAGAAAAGTTGCTAAAGCTTGTGGCCTTCCTTATCCTGTTTGTGGCTATTAATTTAATGTCTACTCTTAGTTTTTCCTGCTGTTTATAGCAAATTATAGTTGTGATTTTCACTTTGAAGATGATCTTTTACTAATATATGTTTCTTTCTTGCTTTCGGAGACTGTGTATGAAACTGGCGAAAGTTAAATTGAAAAGACCTTATAGATTGAAATTATAATTGAAATATGAACAGAAATGCGCGCATACTGAAATTGAGCTGGAATAACGAAGAACTCGTGCAATTAGATAAACAGTAGGCATATAAAAAAACAACTTTGAATTGAAAAAACCCTAGCCGTCTAGAGAGAGGGTTCTCTAGATTTCCACCTTTTCAGTTTTTTTTTCGGTCCTTGTGTTATTGTTTTATTATCTCTATAATATGTGTATGTTCTTGATCATTTGCCATGAGGTTGTTATCTTCGATCATTGTTTGCTGCCACACACCTTGATTTTAATAATTTTACAAATGAATCTCACTTTATCGATTTTAAGGTAAAGATACATATTGATCTTCCTCTTTCAATCTATTTTCTTTTAGCAAGATTGATCCAGATCTACTAGATTGGTCCAGTTTATAAGTATGTCGGAGCTTTTATGGTGGTGGATTTTCAAAATTTTTAGTTGTAAGATTATAAACTACAAGATGCAATGTTTTATCTGTGATTCTTTTGTTATTTTTTTGTCTTGCTTAGGAGACGAGTTTATCTCTCTTCCTTAATATGGTGGGTTCTTTTTCTCTAGCGGTGGTAGAATATCTTGTCCAGTGTATGTAATTCTTTTACTCATGTATCAATTAATATGTATACTATGAAGTCAGTATTAATAATAATATTTCTTCCCTTTTAAAAAAAAAGGAAGTATAAACCTAGTTATTGTCTAGTACTTTGCTTTTGCGTCGTAGTATTATGTATTTTAAAATTGCTTGAGTTTGTGAAGTTTAACTAATCTAAATTTAAATGGTTGAGTCGTAAATATTCATTTGTATTTTGTTATGGGTTATGTCCAGCTATGTCCGGTAGCTTAATATTTTTTTTATATTTTTTAGATTGTTTGTGTCAACCAATTTGCAATTCATGTTGCTGAGTTGTAAGTTTAAGCAACTAATTCTGCAGTATGTAAGAGAATCTCCAATAGTTAATATATTATATACCAATAGATATCCAGGTTAATGACAAGGATAAATGGATTTGATATTTTGTAAATTTACTACAATAGATTGTGGATTTCAATTGTTTATTAGATCTTTAATTATATTTTTTCAAATTAAATAATTAAAACCAAAGCAGTTGAGTATTAAAATAATAATTATCTGATGAATCATCAAGTCTGTTTAGTTGTCTATTTATGGATAATCTTCAAAGTTTGGAATGCCATATTAGCTTGGAGAGATGAATAAAATAACCGTTTTAGTTAAAAATTTATTTATGTTCATGTATCAAGAAACATAGTTAAATAGATAAACTCTTAGAGATGCTCTTAAAGGATTAGTCCTCCACCTAGATGATCTAAGGGAATAAGTCTTCTGCCTTTCATTAAAGCTGTTATATAATTTAATAGATTGTTGTTGAGATTTTGAGTATTGTGTCAACCTTTACTAAAGTTAGAGAATCCAAGATTCAAATGATAGTCAATCATGTTAATGTCAATATCATATTGAATTGTGCTCTTCAAAAATCTGTATTTAAGCAAAAAAATTTTGCTGTACCGGGAAATTCTGCATAATTTTTTTAATTTTTGTTTATTTAAAATCTTCAAAATACTCCATTCTCAAAGATTATAGTATGTGATTCATTAACTAAACAAACAAAACAAACATAATTGTTGTGGCCAAATATTATTTCTCCTATTCTTTGTATTATATTATAACTTTATTTGGTATTATATATGTGAAAACGGTTATCTTTATCGACACATGTTTTCAAACATATTTAACGCCAGAATTTCAAAGAAAGGTACATAATGAGGTATAAGGAAGGCGGTATGTGCTTTATTTTTCTCCTATACCTTGTAATGATGCATGCAGCAGAGACTGCCTATCACATGCAAGGATCCCTAACACATAGTGTGCTTCTGCTACACAAGGTATAATTGTGGTATAAAAAGTAACCATCGAAAACCCATGGCCACTTAAACATTGAATAAGTAATCAGCAACATCAGCCATTACATAACATCACTTAAAAATGTCATTAGCCAGTATACGCAACAGTAATCAGTGCTGACTATTGTATATTGTATATTCATTTTATTGCCCAGAATCAAGATATCCATATAAAACTTGTCCATAAATAGTTCCATTAGATGTTTCAAAACAGAAATACGTCAATCCTATTAACGAGTTCTTTGAACTTATGGATTCTCGATTATAACATGACCAAATACAACCAGTTGTGTGATGGTTGATCACACAAAGAGTTATTATACATTACAGATTCGCAGCTACAAGGGCAAGTTTCGTTACCACTTAGTTTGAACCGCTAGCACTGGCATCAAGTGCCGGCAACGAACGTTGCAGAATCTCAGCAGCACAGGCAAGTTCCTCCTCTGTAACTATCAATGGAGGCACAAGCCTCACGACATTTCCCTTTCCCGCGGTTAATACTAAAAGCCCGGAATTCCGACACGCGTCCACAAGTGGTGCAGCAGGTACATCCAACTCGACTCCGATAATCAGGCCCACTCCTCGAATTTCTTTCACGTGCATATTTCCGGCTAGTTTCTGATTTAGGACTTGTTTGAAGTAAAGTCCTTTCTGGGACACGCTGGCCAAGAAAGCGGGATTTGCGACTTTCTCTACAACAGCGAGGGCTGCATTGCAGACGAGGGACCCGCCGGCAAAAGTGCTTCCGTGGTCGCCATAATTTATGGCTGAAGCAACTCGTTCCGTCGCTAGTACAGCCCCGATTGGTAGGCCTCCTGCGAGGGGCTTTGCAAGTGTCATTATGTCGGGAAGGACGCCGTAGGCTTCATGTGCCCACAGAGACCCCGTCCTGCCTAAACCGCATTGCACCTGCACGATGATATAAATGTGAGCACAAAATAACGCACTTGTAATTGATTAATGTATCAGTAGGTACCTGGACTTGTCCTAAAAGACCTACTGCCCCCTGAACTTTCAAAGTGACTCCGTAGCTCCTTCAACTCTCAATAAGGGCACCACTTTGTGCCTTTGAACGCCACATGTCAGCTTCTGGATGATTTGACTTTTCAAAGATATCATTTGTTTTATTTTTTCTCTTCACATTAAAAGCTGATACGTGGTGTTAAAGGAGTAAAGTGATGTACTTTTTGAAAGTTAAAAGAGCTAAGAGATCACTTCAAGAGCGCAAAGCGCACTCAACGCTAGGGTCCCGCTTTTACACAAAGCGCAAAAAAGCACTCTTAGGAAAAAAAAAAAGCGCACGGTTATAAATTCATCCTAAATATAATATGTTTAAAAAATTTATAAAATATGGCTACTTAAAACTAAAGAAGATTGAATATTTTACATGTCACAATAGCCCACAACAAAAAAAATAAGTCATCAAAATCTAACCTTGTGCACTTTTTGTCCAAAGCGCTTTTACCAAACTCTTTGTGTTCAACAAAAGAGCACAGGTGCGCTTTAAGCGCAAAAGCGGGCCCTTTTGACTACTATGTTTGAAAGTTAAAGGAGACAGCAGGTTTTTTGAAACAAGTTCAGGTACCAGATATCCTGATTACCTCATCAAAGGCCAGGAGAGCACCGGCATCATCACAAGCAGCCCGAAGAGATTGTAAGAATTCCTTTGTAGCACTGTGAATGCCGCCTTCACCTTGAATGGGCTCCACAAAAACAGCAGCAGTTTTGCCGCGCTGGATTGCATTTCTTGCTGCATCGATATTTCCGTACTCTAAAAAGGTAACCCCAGGCATGACAGGTTCAAAAGGCGATCGATACTGTTGTTTGCTGGTCAGGGCAAGCGCGCCCATTGTCCTCCCATGAAAGCAGTTAGAGAATGATATGAATTCTGTGGCTGGCTCAGTAGCATTAGGGTTCGAGTGCCTCTGGAATTTCCTTGCGAATTTGATGGCTGCTTCATTTGCTTCTGTGCCGGAGTTTGTGAAAAACACACGATCAGCAAAAGAATATTCTACTAGAAGCTTAGCGAGCTCAACCTGCAAGCACAGCAGAGCTGAAATTAGACGAGAAAGGCTTCACATTGCCACTTCACTTAAATCCTTTCATCACATAAGGCATATAATAATCAATGGAATTTCTCTCGAAATCGTATTCTTGCTATTACTTCCAACAAACTACATTACACTCTATTCAGTTCAGACTAGGTCATCAAGTCATGCTAACGTTTTTGTAGGCTTATCATGGTTTAACATTGACAAGACACTGTTTGGAGTAAAAATCAAACTCAAAACATATGTTGGAGAATCTCAATTAATAAGATATAAGAGAACGAAGATTGTTGTTTGTATCTATTCCTTACTTTAAACCAATCAAATTGCAGGTAGTAAGGTAATTACAAGAATTCGTTAATTAAGATGCTAAGAATGTATTAAACTTTTACAAAGATTCTTTCCAAGTGATGTATTATATTGATAATTCGAACAATACGACCTAATTGCTTTCCAGTTTTCTACAAACTAAAACACAAATCACTACCCAATTCATAAATATGTCTCATCAAGCAAACAAGCAATCATGAACGCATATGCAACTTGAAAATCTACTATATACAAGATACACTAAAAAATAAAAACACATGTTGTACAAAGTAAACGAATTCAATGAGATAAACGAGACACAGAGATTGCTGTATCTATCTACTTCAGGCTTATCTGTGAAGCCTAAGATTTTCCAAAATCATAAAAGATAGTAAGATAAAGATAATAAAATGAATTACATAATTCATATATACTAATCAAGTATTTAACTCGTAAAGATTCTTTATTTCAAGTTATATATTAACATGACATCAGTTGATCACATTCTAATTTGCTATATGCTTTCCAAATACATTATCACCCAAATCATAAACTTTTTCTCGTCAAACAAAAAACAAACAAGATACAAATACCAATTCAAATTGAACATGAATCTGAAAGAGTAACAAAATTAGAATCCGAACCTGAGGAATGGAATAATAGACATTGCTGACATGGGTCAAAACATTAGCTTGATCAACCACAGCTTTAACCCAATCAGGATCCGAATGACCCAATGCATTCACAGCAATACCAGAAGTCATATCCAAATACTCTCGCCCCTCAACATCATACAATTTACAACCTTTGCCACTCGCCAAAACCACCGGCGCCCTAGCATACGTCCCCACTATTACTCTCGCCTCCGCCTCCATCACTTCCTTGGACCCTTTCACCGCTCCGGTTTCCCCAACGCTTTTTTCCGGGTATTTCAATTCCACATTTAGACACGATAGGGCTATTGGTCCCCGACCATTGTATTTTACCTGACGAACACAACCTCTCTCTCGATAGAATAAACGGCGGAGATCAAGCGACTGCGAGATTGTAGAGCTGGAGCTAAGGTGTGTCGAAGAAAACCCCATTCTGCAATCCAAAATTGCAATCATGTACAGCAAGGGAAAATTGAGATTTTAAAAAATAAAAATTGGAAGAAAACTGGAACCAGCTTTACCAGTAGATGAAAATGGAAGCAGAGGTTCTCACCTGAAAGACTGTTCTTCCTCAATCTGCTCGCCTGAGTCAAAAAAAGAGCAGCTTTTAAGTTTAGTAATGATGCGGCTTCGTTAATTGACGGCTGTCGTAGGTGAGAACAAGGAGCACGTAATGGTTGGGCTTGGGCTTGGGCCTCGGCCTGTGCCTTGCAACTGGGCCCATATAGCATCCGATGCTTGGTGTTGCTCTCTTTCATACCCCCACAAGAAAGATACTTATGCCAGATGTGCTGTTATGAAAATGTTCCATTAGTTAATTCTACGAAAGAACATCATATTTTGGCATTATACAAAGTATTTTGACTTTTAATACTGATTAATTAAGAACTGTTTTCACTATTAATTTTCAGAATTTTTAGAGTTTGAAAATTGAGTTTTCCAGAAAAACAACAAGAGAAAATAACCCCAAGCTAATCCATAGTTAAATTACGTAAACTATTTCCACTTTGTAAAAATGGCTAAGTTCCCTCAACTTGTCACATTTAAGAACTTTGAAAAAGTTCATCTAAGTGCAATTATATATTATACAAGTTTTTCTATAGTAACTTTCTTTTTGCTTACTTTGTCACAAAATCATTGAATGAACAGAGTCACTATGACATTCACCATATAAAGAGAATTTTTCTATAGTGATTTTTTTTTTTGCAAAGTTGTTTACGCATATAGTAGTGGATGAATTGCAGTAGTTAGCAAGAGAAGCAACAACAAGATGATAATTAAGAATGTTAGTAGATATGTTATAACAACTAAGAAGCAAATTTGTCAGTTGAAGTTTTTAGTTTTCTATTATTGTATAACTACTGTAAGCAGTAGATTGTTGAAGAAATAAATTAGAATTGAATAAATGAATGAAACACTTTGATTACTCTTTGTAAATCAGTTATCGTTCTCTGTTTTTCAGAGTTTTATCATAAGTAAATGTCATTTTGTCAACAATTATATAAAACTACTGTTTAATGATGATGAAGCATTAACATATAATTATAATAGATTCAATGGAACATAACTAGTAATGAATTGAAGTCGGAATAAAAGAGACGTGTCAAAATACACAAGCCTATTATCGGGATTGGGTACACTTAATAACAGTGTGCTAGTGAAATCTATGAATGATTGCAGTGTATAAGTAAAACCATCACAACTGAATTGAAGTGGACAAATATAACTATTAGTAATACACAGAACAGTTATTGTAAATGAGTAGGCTTAAAATCATGGGTGAGTGAAAGCTATATAAATGAGTGGACACCCTATATTTATAAAACTGAAATGAAGAATGATTTCAAAATATATTTATAATTATATAGGCTGAAATGATTTGAAGGTTAAGAATATATGGTCTATTCTCGAAAAAAGGCACGACAAGTAAACTCCAAATTGTATTTTTGGTCGTGTCACTGTAACTTCTTACAACTCAAGACCATTATTTGATCTTCAAGCAAACTTAGGCTCATTCAAATTAGAGCCTTGTTTATGTCTTAATTTGAATCAATTCAATTTGTCGAAGTTCATTCAATTTTGTGTCATCGATAAAAGTCAACAATTAAGATAAATGTGGGCTAACTCAAATTTCAAACTTTAATGACCGTTCAATAAAAAAAAAACCCAGCTATTGATCTTTGGATAATCGGATAACATCGTAATACATAGATAACCCCACGAACTTGGTCTCAAAATTCAACCATCTCCCTCAACTTTCAAACACACCCATTATCCCATCAGTTTACAAAAATGCATCAGTTTACCCCTGACTATCACTTGTCAACTTCCGATAAAGAGAGAAATATAAGATATTTGAAAAGTCAAACTAATCACAAGTTGACACATGACGTTCATAGGAAAATTGATGCATTTTTGCAAGTTGAGAAATGCAATGGGGTGCGTTTCAAAACTGAGGGAAGCATTTGGTATTTTGGACCAAATTCAGAAGCTATGATCTATTAAGTCTTAATATAACTCATTGGTTTCAGAGAAATTCATTATGAAGTATTTTGACTGGTGATTTAATTGACAAAGTAAACCGGCTATTGACTACTTTTCTATTAAATATTCTCTTTCATCTCATTTTAATTGTCTTTTTAGAGTTTTGCACTAGAATTAAGAAATGGTTCAAAAAGACTAAATTGACCTTTTATATCTTTATCACATTAATTAATTGATTAATGAAATCATTATTATTAATATGGATAAAATCGAAAGAGAAATGAAATAAATATTTCAAACATAGTAAAATATATTCATTGTTATTAATATAGATAAAATTAAAAAAGAGATAACATATTTAAGAGAGGGGAATTGATTGTTATAAATAACGGTAAAAATAAAAAAAAGAGGGAAAGAAATTAACAAATGACAATTAAGTTGGGAAAAGATAAAAAGACTAAGGCCCTTGTTCGCAAGATTTTGGCTATACTCGTTCCGAAAGATTTATCCCCGGCAACGGCACCAAAAACTTGTTCGCCACTTTTCTACTGATAATATAAAAGTTCTAAATATGAACATGTGTTGTCAGTACTGCTTATCAAATAGAAAAATGATGATAACTGCAAGTATACAGTTGCAATTTAGTTTTAAAAGATATCGATCCCACAGGGAAGGAATTCGGTTCTAAGGACCAACTAGAGTTACGGAACAAAAGAAATTAGATAAATTGTAGGGTTTGGATGGTAGACTGATGAATAGACAGGTGCATGAACAGATTAGAGAAGATGTAAACTATATAGATATTCCCTAAGAACAAGTATAGTAGAAAAAAACATGCAAAATCATCAAGAATATTTCATACACTAGATAACTTTAACAAACATGGTTCTAAACGCCCAAATATTCATAATTCACAGCAGAGAAACACATGAAATGACTGTAAACGAATTATGACACTTATAAAAACCTGGATAACAATAATACTATGCTTAGTACGGGTCACTCTCACATAGCCATATTTAGCAAGTTACCATTCCAAAAATGTTGACTCACTAAACAGCGTTATAATCACAGATCCAATGATTATACACAATCTTGTTAGCCCTGAAATCACTCTTAAAGTTAACTCGAAAGCATATAACTTGATTAATATAAATGACGTAAGATGAAATACTCATTGTAACACGTAAACATATCATAAACTTTGAAATAGAAAGTATAAGTAGAAAACAAAGTAAAGTTGTAAGGTATGCAAGTGAAAGCGGTTGATGGCGGTTAATCATTCTTATCCAGGGGTTGGTAGTTGAGAAGAGTTGACCAATAACCATCAAAAGTTGCGAGCGTGATATACATGTCACAATCGTGACTATTGGTTGGTAACTTTTTGCTATTGAAAAATAACAAGTCGTGACCGCAAATGGGTGACACGATCGTGATATATGTTTGTCTTCATGCTTCTTATTTGAAACTTTGCTGATCTTTGACAGCTTCAATCCTAAGCCATTTCTTTGTGTTCCACACATCTTTTTGCACCTTTTTCAGTCTTTTTAGATAAAATTCCATCTTTGATCATTTTACTCCCAAGATTTACCTAGTTTCTGCATTTGCATAAAAAACAACTACAAACCACGTGAAATCTTTTATGTGAAGTATAAAATGACACAAAACCATATCGTTTTATGATAGAAAATATCATGATAATAAGTG